>SNQN01000339.1:0-40945 GCA_008642245.1 Bassia scoparia | reverse complement strand
AAAAAAACAACACAAGATTTCATTTTTATTGAAAATAATACATGAAAAAGCTTATCAATTATGCTTCTATCTTTGGACGTGCAAAAGGCAGGGAAGAATCCCTTYAGAATTGACCGCGGATAATTAATAGGATTGGATAAGGCTCTTCTCGTCTAATAGCAATGTGAACCGAACTATTTCAGTCAAAAACTTAAGTTGATAATTACGATTCAGAAATTTATGATTAATTAAGTACTAAAATAGGACATGCTAACATAATTACATGACACATGTCAAATGAACGTGCAAAAAATTGACAACGGATAATAAGATTGAATAAGAGTCTTCTCAACTAATCGTGCGCAATGTGAACCGGACCATCTCAACTAAAAGTTTAAGCTGATGGTTCGTTGAAATCCAGAAATATAATATATTCACTATCATGCAACTTCATTAATCATTTGTTTAACCATCAATTTACTAAACTATTATTATTGTAACCACCTTTGATTTATTGATTAGAATTAAAAGTAAACTTGACATATATTTTTATCCAACGACACAATAATTTAAGACAATCTGGTATTATTGTACGATTTTCAAATAATAAATCATTATTCGCTTTCGTTTCAAAATGGTAAAAGATGTGCACTATTATTCTAATCATTTTTCCCCCTTTTTATACTCCTCCGACCTTTAGCTTGACATATCCTCCTTTTTTAGGGTTAAGGTATCACTAATGATTTTTTTGGTTCAATATATATAATATATTCCCAATGTTTTTTGCAATCACAATCTAATTAATTTTTTATATAATTAAATCTTCTTTGCGTACGAGACAATATATCTTTGGTAACTTGTGTATGTGTCTCAATGTGTAAAACTGTAAATAATCCAAACAATCAAGCGATTATGATATATACATGCAACCTAGTTACGTTATGCATACACATTGAGATAAAACGAGTTTTACTACCCGAGTTCCTTGCATCATACCATATACTTCATCCGTTTCAATTTACTGAAAATATTTGTCATTTAAAAAAGTTACATGTTAACGGAAACTTTCATTTTCTTTTTATATTGGATAAATTTTTTGTATAATAAAATATTTACCCTTACTAATTAGTGGTTGGTAGTATTTCTCCTCCAATCTCCCTTTTTTCTCATAATTAGTAAGGATAATAAGATCATTTGTACCTTACGAGCACAATTTCTAAATTTTGTCTAAAAATTTAAACTTCTTTCAAAGTTTCCACTAAATTAAAACGGCAAAAATATCAAATTATCGATAAAGTACACTTGAGCTTTTAACATAGAGTAATCTTGATTCTGCTTCCCCACCAAGCACAAGTCACCCACTAACAAGAAAGAAAGGYYYAAAAAAAAAAGACTTCTCCACAATCTAGCCAATCATATTACTACGTAGCATGAAATAACTTTAGTTTGCAAAAGAAATTACGACCTATATATTTCATCCGTTTGTAAAAGTTATAGTTTTGAACGCCTTTTACAATTTGAAAGAATGTTATTTATAACTAAGGATAATATATATTGATCAAAGAAGTGCATTGACGATCAAGATTAATAAGTCGAACAGAAGTTATTGTATGGGATCGATTGTACAATAAATTTATTTACACTAAGTATATGGGTGAACTCTTTTCGTCTTATACAGTAATCATTCTTACTTTACACATCAAATATGTGTGATAATAATAAAGTCATATATTGATAACAAAAAAAAGTTACTATGTGACCAAAAGGGTCAATCTGATTTTATGATAAAAAAAAAAAAAGAATAAAACAATATATTATACACCCCGATACATCTATACTTTGTCTAAGCAGAATGACTTTTAAAACCTCATAGAGACAAGTCACATACATGGAAGACCGAACAATTGAACAGAGACGATCGGCGTGCATAGCAATTAGCATACGATATGATAATAATTAACGTATTACAAGGGTGATTAAGTTATCCTAATGGTAGTAATGTGGTCCCGACATATTACCCATTCACATCTAAAAACCTTTATAACTATTTCATTAATTCGTAAATTATTTGGCTTATATTTCTGATCTTCGTGTTCACGAAATCAACATTCCTCAATATGAAGATCATTGCATTGCATGGATGCTGATTGTTCCCAAATCCTTACTACATTGTGGTGAAATTGACAATTCATTGTTTTTGTTGTTACTCGACTCAGCTTTAACCAAATGTGATTTGGTGAGGCCACATTTTTTAAATTAAGAGGTGCGGGCAAGCGAGATAATACGTAGCAGCCTAGTCTTGGGCATGAATTTTTGTAGCATGGGTAAAATCATCAATAATGAGAGCCACAACTCAAAAGTGAAGACAGAAAAAATTTGAGGGCTCCAAGTTTAATCATTTTTTTTTTAACAAATCATAGTGCGAATTACATTAACTCATTGCTCATTTATCATTTCTCGGGAGCCAACCAATATTAAACTCGTAAAGAGGAATATATATAGCAAGGCAACCAATGGAAGAACGATTCCAGCCAGTGCGAATATTCCATGGGTTTAAAAGAAGGGGGAACCAAATAATGTAATGGGCGTAGAACTAGACATGTACATTGATTCTGAATTTGCGAAGTCGGTATTCGATCGTTTAGATTCGGACATATCACATATTGTGGTTAGAGATATTATACACATCGTACTTCAGTTCGTCGCTTCAGCTTTCACTCTTTTATAGAACTTTAATTTGTGCTGTTATGGTTCTCTCTCAAAATGGACTCCATCTTACAATAACGAATATATACCGGAAACTAGAAACGGTGTTATTATGAATTATAGAAGAGCGATACAGAAGGAATTCCACCTTCCGATCTGCACACGTAGAAATTTAAAAGGTTATAAGATGAACCTTTTTTACCATCAACCTTTCTATTAATCGTATGGTTTTAGAATGAAACTTCATTTGGGCTTTGTAAGTGTGGTTATTTCTCCTCTCCTTGTCTCTCCCGCGTTCCTAAACAAGTAGTATCAGAAGCCCTATTATGGTTTTAATATTGGAACTTTATCGCAGCCATTTGATAGACGCCGTTGAGTTTGGGTATGTGAACCAAGACCAGTTCTTAGCAGGCTTCTTCGCTCTGAGGGTGTTATGGTACATTGTTCAGTTCCGTCGCTATTCATATCACTTTCTTAATAAAGTAGCTCTAGGCTTTAAATATTTGCGAATGATCGAACAATTTATAAACATTATTAAGGAGATCAAAATACTCATAAAAGTATCAATTAACCCAATTCAATTGTGAAGAGGTATAAGAAATAAATTTRGAGTTAATATTTTTAGACTKGAAGATGATATCAAAGAATATTAGTTATAGTAGTTAGTCAAGTTAGATCCTGTTTCGTTGGACTTTTTTTATGATACATCAYTTCAGTTACCTAATRTAATTTTCCTCTCTGATAAAATATCACAGAATATGGTGCACCAAAAGTGGACTAGGTCATGTGATTGGTACAAATTGAAGACAAAGTGATATATGTGAGATCGTTTCAAATGCAAGGTTTCAATGAAAAATTATTGGATACCTCCTTTTGATGTTGCTTTCATTCTTTCATTTTTCTTGTTTTTAAGATTCTCTTTGTTTTCATAAGATGAAATTCATATCAAATTCAAGTGTACATACATCATTATTTCAAGGGGAGTGATAATGCTATGACATCATCATTTTATCGGGGAATGATATTAGCARTCCAGTGRTCTGCAATTTGATATTGATATTCAAAAAAGCTTAGAAAATTATGCTTCCACAATAGGTTTAATTGGCCAATAACAAATATCGGAGAGCCTCTTTAATCCTTTTCGATCAATTCCCTCCGTTCACAAATATACGAGAAAGCTAATCTGGTACAAGAAACTATTACATAACATGTATTATGTAAACTACTTTATAACTACATTCCTATTTTTGAAAGATAACGAACTTTGCTACAAGTACTTATTTGAAAAGGCAACAAGGGGAATGGTCACAACCAAAATTGAAATTGAACTCTCGTGCTAAAGTGCTTAACATTAACATTATGTTAGGGCTCACACCATGGGTGAGCCAATCCCTATACTCTTGTTCTCGCTTATCAAGATTCTATTTCTTTATTCTTAATTTTATGATAGTTCAATTCAGTTCGGATAATTTCAATTCAATTTAGACTATTACATTTAGTTCAAATCCATTTTAGACTAAAAATTGAATCCCAGCTGACGCTGTCCGGTAAAGAAAATGGATTTAGCCATCTTTTCTCCCACTCACATAAAGGAAAGCACAACTCAATTAAACTCATAAATGCATATAATGGTATGTGAATTCTGCACCACTCTTCAATGCATCTCTCCAACTAAAATTCTAATTATATGACATGCTCCTATTATCTATCAGTAGATATTATTCATATTAAAATATTTCACATTTGACCAGATTAGTATTTATAAGAATAGTAAGTATTTGTAAGAATTGTACATATATTCCATATATAATAGAGGGATTTAGATTATGTGGAGTTGGAAAAAACTCTATCAAGTAGAGTTTATGCACTATCAAGTCTATCAACTAATCAACCATTGGTTAAAAAAGTCAATGGTTCATAATTTACATTCCCAAAATCTATCCTATTTTTTCTCATTAAAATTTTTCTCCTTAGTTTTTTATTCTAATCAATACAAATCTTTGATTTAAAATTGTATGGTTGAGATTTAACTCTACATAGTAGAGTTATTTAAAAACTCTACTGGATCCAAATCCATAATAGATATATGTTTTACTCCCTCCGTATTAAAATAACACAACAATTGTACTTTTGGTACTAGAGTTAGGATCCAATGAGAAATGAGAGAAGCAATCTTGGTTGTTGATTTTTTAGATGGACGACTAAGATATGCATAAATTTAATACTTCCTCCATTTTTTATTAGATGATCCAGTTTCTATTTTAATAAATTTGGAAATGGTTGTTCCACTTTGATTTTTTTCTCTTTCAAGACATGGGGAACACAATAAATTAGCATATAATCCCACTTACTTTTTAATTTTTTTGGGTCCACAATCTCTTTCTCTCTATCTCTTTCATTTATGGGTCTCACTTACTTTATTAAATTACCAAACTACTCACCTAATCACATAGATCAATATTTTGCATCAAAAACCACAAAACCCAAAGTGGGTCATCTAAAAAAAACGGAGGAAGTAGTAAATGTGCATATTTTTTTGATTTTTGCACAACAGGAACACTCACGCACATTTATGTATAAAAATTTGCACATTACTTTTTTCATGAAATAAATCTTGACCCTCCATTTCAAATTTAATGATCAAAATTATTTCTCACACTTCTCATTGGGTGTTTCTCATTTGATCCTAAATCTTTGGTACTATTCACAATTTCTGCTTTGATCGTAATTTGTGACTTATACGGAGTACATAAAATAAAATATAGTCATTCATGGTCTCGTTGGATTCATTTCGACTTGTAGATTTTTTATGATATGATGTAGCGTTTATAATTTTTACAAATACATAATTACAATCTTTCAAGTTTTGTCTCAACATGCATGAAAAGTCCAATTGTTACAATAATTTTGTTACGGAGAATAAATTGTTGAAAAATGTTAAACACAATCTTTACCCTCAAGGTCATCGTTTTATAGAAGTTTAAAATACAAATAAAATGTTGCATAAAGCATTTATTATCGTTAACATACCTTTTTTTAGGGAAGACGAGGTTAAGGGCTTGTTTACTTGAACTGAACAAAACTGAACCTGAATAAATAGGAAGATTTAAGTTTTGGATTAGTGATTTTTTAAATATTGATTAGCAATATATTGAAGTTAATTTAATTGGGTAATTATTCATTTATTTAATGATATAGATAAAATTTAACCAAAAAATAATAAATAAAAATGGAAAACCGTCATAATCGTAATAATGGTAAAAAAACATACGATGAAGAACTAACCGATTATGAAAACTAGTAGATTAATATTATAGTTGAATATTATTATTTAGTCGAACATTATTATTTAGTCGATTATATTATTTATTTGTTCGAAATATTATTAACGACATTAGATGTTATTATTTTAAAGGCCTTTATTATTATTATTATTATTATTATTATTATTATTAATATTGTAAATATTATTATCATCGTCATCAAAATATTAATATCAATATCATCAAATATTATTATTATTATTATTATTATTATTATATTATTATTATTATTATTATTATTAATTATTTATTATTGTTGTTGTTGGTTGTTGTTGTTGTTGTTGTCATCATCAAAAATATTAATATTAATATTAATAAGTATCATCAATATTATTTTTTATTGTTATTCTTAATGTTATATCATCATCATCATCTAATTGTAACATTGTAGTATTGTCATTGTTACATTATCAATATTATTACTTAAATAATACAATAGAAGTAATTAAACTAATGAAAAAAATTCCAAAACTGAACTGAATTGAACTCAACAAAACTGATTTTTTGAAACTGGACTAATGAACCAACAAAACTGAAATTAAGTTTAAGTAAAAACAAAACATACCTAAATTACTCTTGTATAAAAATTCAAAAATGGAAAAAACATCATTTTAATTCCATATTTATTATGTCAATTAATGTTACAATTTTCAACTTAATTTCATAACTTTTTTCATTTTATGTAACATATTTAATATTTATATATAGGTTTTCTTTTAAATTAAGTGGACCAATAATTTTGATGGGCATACCACTAAAAATAATTGGAAATCAAGACCATCAAAATTGTAAGAAATAAATTGATGTTCATCAATGTGAACAAGACAAGAAGAAAGGACAGTTTAGATTTGTTGCTGAGTGAAATGGACGGACTACCGGCGGCTACCCAGTTGCTTACTGATATACAATAATTGCACTTACTCTTTTTAGGTTTTCCACTTAATTTTTAATGAACTAATTAGGGGGGAGCTGATTAAGCATTCTATTATTAGTCTAAGGGGAGGTGTTCAATAGGATGTTTCGATTCTGAATCGTGAGAGAAACTTTAACCATTTATTAGTTTTTTTCACTCTCTCTTATCGGAGTTAATTGGTTTTTAGGTGGTGGATTAATAAATGAAAATTTGTTAGTTTTGGTCATAGTCAGATGTTTTAGTAAAAAATGTTACAAGATTTTGTTGTTTATCTACAACTTTAAGATTGTTGTGTTTTTTTATGTCTAGTCGAGGCATCTAGTTATTATTACTATATACTAAAAATAAAATCCATAGTTATACTGTCAATCATGTTTTTTCCTTATTTTTTTTTTTTTTAAAAAAAAAAAATTTCGTTATTTCTAACTAATTTACATGATTGGTAAATAATTAAATATTCTTATATCTAATAAGAAACTATTGAATATTTTAACATTTTGTATCCTTGTAGAAAATATTACTATTGTAAAAACAATTCTCAATGACATCATAAACGTTGTTTAGTTTTGTCATAATGTTTTTAGTAAAGATATTTTTGTAATTATGTAGTAAAAAGTTACCAATTATATTAATATTAGAAATGTTGCAATTATTTTGTTTTTATTCTAAATTTAGATTGTTGTGTATTTTAATTCCTGATGAGGCATTTTTTAGCTTATTAGTAGGACTAGTAAGAGTTCCTAAATATTTTTTTGTTAATTTTGAAAATGAGTAGTGTACATTTCGATTTATATTAATTTCATATGCTCTTAACACCTTTGTTTTACGCTATATTTTAGTTCGATTTATTCTCTTTATTCTACTAAATTTATGCTACTTCTATTTTACACGTTTGTCAATACACAATTTATATGTCAAATATCATTGATTATATGTTCGTAAAAATTATAAGAAGAAATGGATTTTAATAGACTATTCATTAAGACGATTCTGATACGACCACGCTCCACTATATTTATTCTTATATATTGACGGTAACTTGGAAGATTCTCACTATTAATAAATAGTGCCGAATTTCTTTGTGACATAAATTTAGTGGAATAGATAGAGTATTTAATTCTAATGTTGCATTCGTCTTTAGAAGATTTTTTCCAAAAATTGAAAAAATCAAGAAAGGTGGATGTCCGTACAGTGGAACTACTTGCTACAGGAGTCCCCAGCGTATGATAACATCCACCAAGCAAGGATCTTCATTCGACAAACCTAACTTTATTAATTTAGTTTGACGGCAACCTAACTTTATTTTAAGCTAAAAACTAATCACAACAAATCTTAAAGAAAAACTTTGGTCATTTGGTGTGGTGGCCCACTACGAAACAATTCATGAGTCACGCCTACCAAAGCACTATTACTATTTTTTTTTTTAAAAAATAGCAATAAAGGGTAGATATGAAAATCGATTTGAGAATCTCCTGAAATCGAAAAAAAAACTCTAGCCAAATAAGTTATCCATCAGTCTCATTACTGCTACTTCTTTATTGCAAGTGAGAGATAGATAGCCACTTCATTTCAAAAAGAAAGGCGAAAAAATATTATACTCGGTAGTTAAAAATGGTGTTAATGACTTAATGGTACCAAATGGTGTCACCTAATTGTAAGAACATAACGTTGAAAAAAAAAACAATATTGTGAGATGTTATGTGTCATGTCACATGTGTCTAGTGAATGGACCAATTGGAGTAATGGGCTCAACTCAACTTTTAAACACTTGAAAATTCTGAATCATATTGTACAACATTGACAAAGATTTTACAAATATCAATGATGTCATGATTGAGAAGCTCATTTTGTCATATGACTAAATATGAGGATCTATGTTCGACATAAGGTTSATTACAACTCGGATCATCGGGCTGGCCCCGGCATAGCATGGTGGCAGTTGTAAATCCTCGGTGATACGTGATTATCCCGAGTCCGATTGTCCCCATGCAATGCTGGGTAACTAGCAATTCATAACATATATTGGGATAAAATTATRAATATCGTTTTAAAATGGTGTRRACAYTTACAAATGTCGAAATGCTAAACGAAGTCGCAAACAACTTAAAATAAACTRGCAATTTCGTGTGAACGGACTCATTTGTCCTTACATTAAAAAACACACACTTTCTCTCACTAGAATTATATTTTGTTTAACTTGACTTCACCGACCACCACGGACAACWGTGTATGACACATTTCAATCGTTAGTTGTCGGAAATTTGACCGAAGCACATCYGATAAGWATTTGTTGGAAAAATGATAGAAGAACGCGAAGTAAACTTGTCGAAACACCCCAAAATTTTATGCGTGACCATGGCCATCTCGTCCAAAATAGGCGAGACCAACCATGGTCCCCTTGCCTAGAACAAGCAGCCAAACCAAGGGTAGCTCGCCTAAAATAGGCGAGACCAACCATGGTCTCCTCACCTGGAACAGGCGGCCAAACCAAGGGTAGCTCACCTAAAATAGGCGAGACCAACCATGGTTTAGCCGCATGTTCCAGGCGAGGGGACCATGGTTGGTCTCGCTTATTTTGGGCGAGATTCAACTTTTTTTTTTAAAAAAAAATATCATTTTTTGGTGAGAGTGAAGGGTGAGTGTAGGACTATTATAATTCGTTCACACGAAATTGCGACTTTATTTTAAGTTACTTGCAACTTTAAATAACACTTCTCGGTGTCCACAGTTAGAGTTATGGTATCATAACTTTTTTTTGTCTTTTTTCTAGTGGGTCCTATGATTTTTATCAATAAACATAAATACCATATTATTGTGTGTTGATACCATTTATCTCAATGTCTCTTTTGGATTTATATGCCCTCATGCAATGCWAAGGGCAAGTTACTCACCCTCCAACGAGCGTTTCACCGARTGAAAGTTTATCGTTTGCGGCCGTAAAAGTCACCTCAAATGTCGTTATTTTGGCCTTATATATTTGCATGGTTTTATTATATGATTGTGAGAACCAACCACACAAGTTTTAATTGTTTTGAAAAAAATTGTCCTTAAATCTCATTTTCATAAACTATTCTTCAAAAAAATGGATTGTTAGCAATGTCATTTTGGTAACCATTTCATATTTCCCCAAAATTGTTCCCACGATTTAAAGGTCACGTATGATTAACTCATGTCAAATTGTAGCATCAACTAATATTGTTACAATTAAAATCAGTTTTCCTTGTATACAATTAAACACATAATAGAATGCAAGTTACATTCGAAAACAAAGTTCCATAGAGTCCGTACTATACACAAGACACATCTATTTTTTTGAACTTAAAAAAATAAGATAAGTTCAATTCAGAAAAATAAGTTGAAATAAGTTCAGATCAGAAAAAAAAAATTTAAGATAAATCCAGTTAAATAAAAATAATTTAAAATAATTCATTAATAAGATTAAATGAAACTTATTTTGATTACATCTAAGCTTATGTAACTTTTTTTCTTCTCTGAAAATAAGTAAAAAAAAAAAAAAAAAAAAACGAACAAAAGTACAAAACAACCCATACCAAATTCAAAATAAAATTGAAAATAGCTTTACGAAGATACAATTTTATGTCCATTAGGTTATTATTTTTAAAAAACACTGCATGCAAAATCTAGGGAAATAACAAATATCTTATTTCATGAAAAATATAATTAAATAAATCTTGTAGATTCTGTTATATATATTTAAAATTAATTTTTTTAAATTTTTATTATTATAATTATGTTATTAAAAATCAGATAATATATCCACAAGTATGAAATGTTAACTGATGCATATTTTTAAAAACGGTGAAGTATTTAGGGAAAAGAACTCACATACAGAATACAATTATTTATGAAGAGGACCAGAAAACTATTCACGTCAGAGTCAGAATCACAAATACTTCACCAAGAATCTTAGATATGCCAAACAAAACATATCAACCCCAAAACATATTCCACGTCCATTGTTGACAGCATATATGCAAACGAAGCAATAATTCAGAGTGTCCAAACACATCCAAAATGTAATGTTCAGCTTCAGAACTCTTGCTCCAGCCACAAAGTGGTTCCAACAATGGTAGATCAAAGATTATTCAATGTTTTGAATATAACAGAATCAGTTATAAGGAATACTTCATGTTATCTATAAGTTCTGTTTAACTTCCGAGTTCCGATACTACATTCCACTGTCTTCTACTAAAACAAAATACAATGTGAAGCTGAAATGCCATAAAGAACTAACAGGCCTTTGCATATACGATTTCAAGTGCTGCAGCAACCGAGCTCTGCAACTACCACGACTCTTGTTGCACCTGCAAAATAACACTTCTGGCACTATATGATGGTCAGAAATGGCACTACCATTCGCGAAGAGCTACACCGCAGATCAAAAGACAACTCTATAGGTATCTCACTTTTAACAGCATACGCAACTAATCTCCAAAATTAAGATGACGCTGTGCCTGTAGACAAATAGAAGGCAAAAAAAACATCAATAGCTCATCCGTGCCATACTAAAACTAGCCACCAATTTGTATGCATATCCTATGATATTATAACAGTTGCTTCTTGTCCTAAACTAATGCATAAAATCATCAAATGCAAGAAATTTCCCTAACACCAAATGATGCATGTATTTCGGACCAACTACAGGCTGTGTAAAGAACACCGGCTCGCCTTCCATACGAAGAAATCCTTCCACATTTTCCCTTTGCTTCTTACCAAAACCTTCAAACAATGGGACAAATGATAACATTAAATGACCCCGAGTCTCCTCAAGCTCGAACTTGATCCACAACATCCAATATCTGCCCTAAGTAAGCAAAGCAGTCACCAATAGAATCCCAATATATACACTTAAGCTCTTCTTGTCATACACGACTGCTCAGAATCTCCTCAAAAAGCATGGAGTTTTTCAAAGGGAGATTCAACCTTTTTTATGATTCACCAGTAGAAAATGATTCTTCATAATTGAATTCATTTGCATATATCAACGCTTCCAAACCCCCTGATTCACAATATAGTAGAGTAAATGTCACAGCCTACAGAGGCAAACAAGAAAGAGTATAGAACATATTTTGTACACATCACTTTAACTAAAAATTCAGCGCTAAGCTAAGCTTGTTAATTACTGTAGCTCAATAGAAAAAACCAGTCAACAACCAGTCATTTTTAGCCTAAAAGTGAATTCTGACATCAATACAAATTTCCAATTAAGTAAACCCATTCAATAAATGTTACTTAAAATCTTCTATTAGGGTTTCAAATAATTATGTTTACTCTGCACCTTAAACTACATTCATTTCAGGACACGAGTATAAAAACTAATTAAGCAGACATGTCACCGATAAAGTTCAAGAACAAACAAAACAAAACAAAGGAAAGGAAACCGGAGAATTTAACGCACGAATCATAAATGGGATACTATCCACAATCATATCATCAAAAAGATCACAGCAAAAACATCGAATTCTTTCACTAGTTCTATTACCCGTCTCATGGTCAAATAAATTTTTCTAGATTATACATAGACAACTAAAATAAAAATTTCCATCAACAGCTTTACTTAGTTTACTATTGTATCATATTTTTGAGTAATCAAGCCTCACAGGCCTCACAGCACAATGTACTGGGCCGGAGCTCACCAAGAAAAAATCACGACACCAACAATATGCAACTCTTTCAATATCACACTAGCACAATGATGAAACAAAAGTAAAGAAGAAGCAAGAACATGAACCTTACTGGATGAAAAGGCTGATCTAATAAGATCGCCACACCAACAATACGAAAGTACATGGACATTGACATCCAGGTTTTCTTTCTGTATGACATTCTGAAAGAAACTAGAACATCCATCTTGAAGGGTTATACGTTCACCYGCCTTTTTGATGTCTTCAAGATTAACCCCCTTCAAGACTCCAGACTCAATTACCCTTGCATTAGCCTTTTTCTCAAAATCAGCAAGTGACACAAGCCTCTCTTCCAGAAGTTCAGAGCTYAACTCCGGTCCTGGTGACAAAAAAGTATTAKAACCATAAGGTATTGAATACCWACCCAAACCCCCACCCCAACAAACAAACAAAAAKACTTAATAAATAAAAGAGAAACAACACAAAAGCAGAACATCAGATAATATGTAGATACCTTTAGGAGTTGCTAAGATATTCTCAATACACTGTTCATACTCTTCTGTGTATTGCCTCGATAGAGCACTCCATGTACTTCTCAACTCAGTGGATGACATACGAGTAATTTGGCTTTCAGGAGGATTTTGATCTGACTTTACAGCTGTTACAATTGCGATCTCGGCTAAAATTGCAGATGAATCGACAACCGTGCAAGTCAAGTCAAAATCTGAAAATAACATAAGTTGACATTCTTCAGCATTAAGATCCTTCCACAAGGGAGCCACAATCTTCTGAGTCAATGGTTGCGCATTAAAAAAATCTGTCTCAAGTTTCATGGCCTGTTTATAAAGCTTTTCAATAACGTCAAGCTCCTCGCCAGTTAAAGAGGCACTCAATTTATCAAGCAAGTCTTCGATTTGCTGAGCACATGCCTATATTCAATCAGAAGATCGCTTATAGTCAGAATAGGTTGTACTTAATGCTACATCTGTAGCATCAAAATTTGAGTATGTGATGAATAGCTCTATACCATGACAAACCTGAAAATCAGCAGATGAGTAATTGTCGATCCATTTCTTGTAGGGATGGCTACTGGCATCTGGATCCATCAAGGCCTGAAGCTTCTGTCCAAGAAAGGCATATAGCCTCATACAAGGTGTCATRGCACCCAAAGTGTAAGCTGCAATCTTCGTCTTTTCAAAAGGAGTTGCCAGCTTACCTAGACCTTTTACACCTTCAACTTTTCCTGAGGCTGTAGCTAATAAGAACTCTGTATATTTTTTGGTTGCAGAATTAATGGAGCTTTCTTTGCCAATGTCAGTACCCCATTCCTGCAAAGTTCATGTCAAAAGAACACATGAGACCATTTTATTATTTCATGTTATACATGCAATGTATAATATGCAACAAATGAACTCAGTGTAACAAGTTCTTTGGAAATACTTCTTCAATTTCAATCGTTGTAAGCATGACCAAATTACAAAGAACCTATAAAAAGGCTATATARTTAATAAGTTAATAACCAAGCCAGATTCAATCTAACGGGGGATATACAATAAAAGGCCAAAATAGCACATAAGACTGCCACAACAGTAGCTTAACAAACACTTTCAGTTACAAATCAATCAATAAGACAGAGCAATAATCCAATAAGCAGGGTTGGCTAATTGACAAACATTAACAATAATAAGCTTAAAAAACAAAGGAAAATGAAGCAAATTTTGAGCAAGGGTACAGAGTATTGCGTTACAAGTCTTTACACTAATATTAACTGTCAACAAGTGACACACATATGCTACTCTATAAAAAGCAGTGCAACACATAAATGATTTGGAGGTGACATCACACTAGAAGGAATGAGCCCACTTTTATCATCTCTCCAATCCTTTTGATGACTTAATATATATTATCTTAAGACCCTCAGGGTCAAGAACCAAGAACCAGGATCAGAACCCATACAATAGTTAAACTGCTATTGGTACAAAAGTTCATAATCCTCTACCCTTAAAAAAAACACGCACTCACACCATTCATTGAAAAAAAGTGTCTCAAAAAATGGCAAATAACCAAAACTACCCGCAAAAACCACTTCAATAGCCAGGACTTCCAGAGCAAAGAAAGGGAAAGACAGAAGCAGACACAGCTCTGAACCTGGGAAAAGTTGAAATATATAGCCAATATGCTTGAAAACATAAATTCTTAGAATGAAAAGGATGTCAACCATCAACCAACAATTACATTTCTCACTTCAGACAAGCAAGTCATCTCTTGTCAAAGTAGGGCAAAAAAAACTGGCATTCATTAGTATGGATTCTAGACACCACTATCATTTCCTGCAGTTTCATACAGCTATCACCACCTGGTATTTGCAAAGGAACAATGTAATACAACTTGTTCAAAAATGATTGACAAAAAACCAGTACAATTGTGTTTATTGACCTGTAATACATATGAGCCTGCCAAATGGTCATTTTAGATCATTGCATATTTAAAATACAATTTTCACTTTTCTTAAATGAAAATCAAAAACAGTAAAAAGGTCTAAAATGCTAGGGCCACAGATATCATTTGTCCTTCCAGTAAAACAATGTGTGAACAAACATGGTATCTGATATTACCATGTACATTATTGTCACCTATGATATACTTAAAATGCCTCATACACCCCTAAAACCAATATTGGCACTATAAAATCCTTGAGCCACTAATTAGAAATTCATCTTACAAGGTCGTGACAACAGTGTACCTCAAGTTTCAGAGGGAAAAAAAAACAAGGACTTCAAAACAATATAGAATGGTCCACCATCAATGCCAACAAAAATTGCCCAATACGGAGTAAAATTTGGGTAATTCCCATTGGTAAACCTCTACTTTTTATTTCTCAAAGGTGAACACCAGTTTTTTAATTATCAAAAATAGACCCACTTAAATTCTTATTATTAACATGAGGCCTAGTCTACTATTAGAGGCTGTTAGTTGGGGCTTGACCTCGTCAATTTACAAGCCTAAAACTTCTTGATATTTCAATTTCAGTCACATCACTGTAGCACATTGGAAAGGTAAAAACCATCCACATTGCCTGGTCAAGTGCTTTACAACTGCTATTGCAATATCTAATCAGACTAAAGATGATCAATCCCTCTATAAATTGCACCTTATGATATCTTGCTTAAGCCATCATATACTAGCTATAGAGCATTCTGAAGAAACAAATATAACATGATGCTATTCTAAAGATAAATAACTCGGGATTGTGTTTAGCTAGTAGAGCCTGAGGAACAGAGATGAAGAATAGAATATAGAATAACTTCTCAATGCCAGTTGTAAATTTATTACATGATATCCGTTAACTACAATCAAAATCCTAAAGCCTCAACTGATGTTAAACCTGTCTATGAACATTCACAGCTTTTTATAATATACTGAGAACAATCAATAAAAAAACACATAGTTGAAGATGTGATAAACAGCATATTAGATATACATAGTATGCCTCATTGGTAACACACACAACACACACACACACACACACACCAAAAAAAAAAAAAAAAAACTTCATGGAAGATCAAAGAGCTACAACAATAGGTATAAAACAAGCTATAATGATTATACAGGTGTCTAAACGTAGGAAAAATTCAGCAAGCACTTTGATTAGATAACTTTAGAATCTATATTGAAATGTCCACATTTACACTGGTCTACCCCTAATTTACGTCCTTTCTCTTCCCCTCTCTGCATAGCACGGCCTTACGAAAAGACCAATTTTCACTACTAACTTTAAGCAAACCATTTAGATAGTATAGGAGTCTCAAATGGGTCATTCAACATAGCGATAGCTCCAGTACAATTTCAGATTAGAAAGTTTACACTAAACTAATAGTTCCCTCCCTCCTAACTCCTCTCACTACCCCCTCCCACCTCCTAGACCTTTCATTATCTTAGATGAAAAAAAAATTCCCACGAGAGAAATTAAGTAAAACTTTTAAGAAATAGTCTGCAAAGAAAACTTCCATGCATCATTATATGAAATGTTCAACACCTGCACCTATGACTCTATGACCCTTTCATGGAAAAAGTGAAAAACAGTTGACAAGTAACCTTCTAGTTGTAAATTGAACCATGTAAACCTGAGGAGCATAAAGGAGAATACATAAGACTAATAGTCTAATACCATCTCTTAACCTACCTATCTTATTATAAAGAACTGTAAATACACTCCTTGCATCTAATGAAATTCTATCCCTCTCTTAATTCCAATACAATAGGTATTTTACTCACTTTGGGTCTGTTGTGTTCAACTTATTTTCAGAAAAAATAGAAAAAGTAAGTTCACATCAGAAAAAATAAGTTAAGTCAGATAAGTAAAAATAAGTTGAACAGAACAAACTCTTTCTCTTTTTTTTTATATATATAAGTTACACAATCCAAACCTATTCAAAAGAATTCTGCATTTCCAACTTTTAACAAGAACTTAATTATTTTTTGACAACAAATTTTGACACTTTATCATATAAATTTCACACTATAGAACACTCAAACCACTAATCAAATATTCCATCCATTTCAAAAAAGTGACAACAAATGTATTTTTACGTATTTCAAGAAAGAAAATTAACAATGTAAACGAGTAAATTAATCAAAATAATTTTAACACAATGAAATTATAATCTCGTTCTTCATTGTGTTAAAACTACTTTGATTAATATGGTCGTTTACATTGTTAAATCTCTTCCTTAAAATACATGAAAATTCAATTATGGCCACTTTTTTGAAATGTAGGAAGTATATAATTCAACATTGATAAAAAGGACATCTAATAGCTTGTAACAAATAATTATGCAATTTCAGACTTCAACAAACATTTAATCAATATACCTCACTTTTCATAGAAAGTTTACAACTCAGAATATTCAAAACCACAATTATAATTTACATTTAAGAAATCGACAATGACATGAATCACATGATCTTCCCTAAACCAAAGAATTATGCATTCTCAAAATTTAACATGAGTTTAATCAATTTATCTCAAATATTCATGAGCACATCTACAAAATAGTCAAATTAACATAATCGTACATCAATTGAACATAGAGTATAAGTCAAAATCCAGGAAAACAGGCAAAGATTATTTATCGAACACACTTATTATTCAACAGCAAGAGCACAACAATAACGCATCAATTAAATCAGCTTGAAGCAAGCATTCTATCAATTAATCTGCCTTTAGAATAAAATTCCACAAATATGGAACAGTCAGTCAAACCACCAATTTATTACGTTAATTGAACATACGGAATATAATTCAACATCCAAGAAAGCAACGACGACAAATTAATCAAACGCATTGTTCAACATCCCGGTAAACAGCAGCAACWCATAAAACAAACAAGCGACATTTATCYAAGAAACAATTCAACATTCAAGAGAACAACGATAACACAAGAATCGAACCTTAACAATAGAATCATGCATTTTCAACTCTTCCAAGACAATCTTCCTCAAGTCCGCAATCGCAACCTTATCCTCGTCATCATCCGCGCAMTCTTCCGACAATTCATACCTAAAACAAACGCAAACAACAATCAAATTTCACATTCTCACGCAAAAATCAACAAAATCAAACGAATGCACGAGATTCAACAGTCAAGAACACTAACGCTTGAGCGAACGCTTTTAGGAAATAAACATCTTGAGCGATGTAATTCCGAAAAGCGTCGATACTGAGGTTACCAGCAGCCAAAGAGAGCACAAACGGAGTGAAGAGAGAGAAAGTGGAGTCGCGCTTAAACTTGTTCCACGACCTCCGCGAGATGCCGACTTCATTAGCGACGGCTCCGATGATTGAAGGCGTCGTCGAGNCAAAGATTATTTATCGAACACACTTATTATTCAACAGCAAGAGCACAACAATAACGCATCAATTAAATCAGCTTGAAGCAAGCATTCTATCAATTAATCTGCCTTTAGAATAAAATTCCACAAATATGGAACAGTCAGTCAAACCACCAATTTATTACGTTAATTGAACATACGGAATATAATTCAACATCCAAGAAAGCAACGACGACAAATTAATCAAACGCATTGTTCAACATCCCGGTAAACAGCAGCAACWCATAAAACAAACAAGCGACATTTATCYAAGAAACAATTCAACATTCAAGAGAACAACGATAACACAAGAATCGAACCTTAACAATAGAATCATGCATTTTCAACTCTTCCAAGACAATCTTCCTCAAGTCCGCAATCGCAACCTTATCCTCGTCATCATCCGCGCAMTCTTCCGACAATTCATACCTAAAACAAACGCAAACAACAATCAAATTTCACATTCTCACGCAAAAATCAACAAAATCAAACGAATGCACGAGATTCAACAGTCAAGAACACTAACGCTTGAGCGAACGCTTTTAGGAAATAAACATCTTGAGCGATGTAATTCCGAAAAGCGTCGATACTGAGGTTACCAGCAGCCAAAGAGAGCACAAACGGAGTGAAGAGAGAGAAAGTGGAGTCGCGCTTAAACTTGTTCCACGACCTRCGCGAGATGCCGACTTCATTAGCGACGGCTCCGATGATTGAAGGCGTCGTCGAGCGCGGCGGCGGAGCCATCGCCATTGCTGCTTTTCTTGATGAAGACGATGATATCGACGATTCACAGGTGAATGAACGCACAATTTTCAGGAGAGAAAATGGTGAAGTTGAGGAAGATGATGGTGGTGGTGGAAATGAGGAGAGAGAAAGAGGGGTATTATTTATAGGAGGAAAGGATCGGAGAAGAGTGAGAGGGGGTTTAAATGAGGAGGAGAAGAGGGAGGTTTTGATTGGCGAATTCAGTAGATGGCGCATCAAAGAGGCTTTTTTTTCCGCTTCTTACAAATGTTGAAATGACCAATTTACCCCTCAAATTACTCCGGCTTTSTTTAATTAACAAACTATAAAGTGCAAAAAAAAAAATAGTACTTCGTATTAAAAATACCAAAAGTCGCAATAGAAAGAAATCGCTAAAGACACTTTTATCRACTCTTTCAGGAAATCCTAGGATCGATTCTCATTTCYACCYTTTGTCGGGAGGCTAAGAAGACGACGAATTCGAGCGTGGCGGAAATCACAACAATCTCGAGTTGTGTTGTCGCCTCAAATTAAATGATACCAGAATCACCCAAACAAAAAGTACTTGGATAAGGATGATTAGATCTAAGCTGGTATTTTCTGAAAAAGAAGTGATCCTCCAAATTCTGCAATCAAGGATACAAGAGTGCCTATGCCAGAGTCGAGGGAGGAAGACAGTTGAGGAAGGAATGAAAATAAGGGTGAGGTGAGGGAGATGATGGTTATATCAGTGTGATGGAAGGTCGCTGTGTGTGAAAAAGACATGGAGGATGTGGGGGTATGATAGGCTGGGGTTGTGGTGGACGCAAGCATAAAAAGAAGCGAAGAGTGAGGAGAACAAAGTATTGGTGGGCTTTTTTGGATAAAAAATAGGGGGAAATAAGAGAGGTTGTTCATGTTGAGCTACTATGGGCGGGGGTGTTCAAGATTATGTGGTGCTTTGTGGGTTGCATCAGTTGAGTTGAGCTATCGTATGATACTTATTTCCATCCATATTAATTGCTGCATAGCCAGTGACGGGATGTGTTATTGGGTATAGTACTAATATCTTTAATTTATTCTAATGATAAACGAGGTCTAAAGTATGAGAGGCGTTTTTTTGCAGATTCGAGTCCGAAGGGTCTAAGTATATATGTGAACAAAAAAATATATTTATTAGGAATTAATATGGGGGCGACCTTTACATTAATAATACACAGTACTAAAGAATCGTAGTGGGTTCAAAGACGGGTATTGTTTGCTATTTCGTCTTTGATCTAGCATGGTAAGCATATGCTGAATTATAGATATAAGTGTTCAGATGAATTTGTTATAATGCATCGTTGGAGATATTCTATTCTTATTAGAGATCTTGTACGTATAATATTATGATGTTCCGCATGTTAAAAAAAAGAATAGACTTGATGTATTTAAAAGGAAATTAAATGAAGAAATGGCAAAAGTAAGCTGGTGAGGTTGGAAGAGATGTGTTAACGACGGAGGGTGGATGGTTGAATGTTTGAGCGCGTGTAGACTGTGTGACCTCAGGTATGTCAGAAGATTCGGTCAGATGTTTGTGGATTTGGATAGTTGAGTCGTGTATGAGAAAAATAAGGAGTTTGGTAAGAAGCAATATCAGCGAAATATTATTAAGAGATTAGGCTTTCGTTACTTGCCATGTAAGGTGCGGTGTTGACCACGTGTCCCTTTCATTCAACGTGGTTGTGCATGTGTCTATTGTCCAATTAGGAATTGGCTCATGTCATCCATCGTCGTCATCATCATCCATCTTAATTATTATTATACTTTTATATTATTATTATTATTTTATTATTATTATTAATTATTATTACTTATTATTATTTTATTATTATTATACTACTAGACTGAGTGAGTATTAAATGGTTTCTTTAATCTATTATCTATTTATTTATTAGCTCATATATAAAAAACATTCCCCTAAAAATCTATGAGTATTCTCTGTATCTATTCGAATTTCCCCATTTTTGCTCTACCACGTGCGTTATTGATTGCCTTTTCACAAAATTTAATGAACAAGCAAAATAGACAATATTAATTTTCTCAGCTTGTGAATTTCTAGGAGCAGTTTTACTCCGATTAAATTATTTGTTTTAAATCTTCTTAATCATCTCTTATTAGAGCAGTAGATTTTTTCTATTCCTTACCTTTCAATTGCTTATGTTACATTTCCAATAAATTTTGGAAACAATATTTTCAATGGAGTAGTTTAATATACATTGTACTAGCTTTTCAAATCACTTGCAATTTTTGGTATGGTCTTTCTCTTATCCTTCTTTTATCTTCATCAACCATTTGTGAGTTTTTGTATCCTTTATCTTTTCTATTAATCGATATAATTAGTTTTTTTTCTCTTTTTACAGATTTTGTCATGTGGGGTTTTCTTAATTGAAAATTCAACTCAATTCTAAGCTGATATTTAAATTGGGTTTGATAATTTATTGTTGTCTCTTGAGTTTCAATTTTGTATATGCATGCTTTTTATTGGTTAGTGATTGTTTTGCATATATCTAAACAAATATTATTAAAAGGTGTTCTATTGTTGTTGTATAATTTGGTAATTGCTACTAGTCAATTGTGATTTTGGTTCTCAATTTTAATTACTATTTGCATGCATATTGCATATAGCGTTGTTGTGAATTGGCATGTATATTTTGTTGATGTGGCTGAGTGCAATATATAATTGTTTGTGTCATGTAAAATTTAAGTATATGTTATCATAAATTTATTATTCTGTTAAATTACGGTATATATACTCGATTATTGTAACATTTTCTTTGCTCGGTGTTTAATCTGGTGATTCGTTATGTTTGTCCCTGTAAGTATATCAATGAGTCAAGTGAACTACACATGCCTTCCAGGTCGATCGAATCTTCTTGACGTAAATCGGAATGCACTACAGAGGCGCTGTTGTTAATAGTATAATTTTCTGTTCCCAATGTAGAATATATTTTTCATATTTGTAGCTAGAATAATATGGTCGTTATATGAAGGTATAAATAAATCATTAATTTATATACTTATATATCAATTGTAATTCAAATTTTTTTTTGGACTCAACTTTTTGTGATCCAGTATTCAATTTTCGAACCGCCTATGTTAATTCCTAAGGATTTTTTTTTATAAAGAACATGATATTAAGACGTACTCCGTACTTCGTATAACTATGTTAAGCTTGAAAAGTAAGTACGTTTACATCTAGGTTGATTATCCTCTTTCAGTGACCAAAATATATAGGATAAATTAAAAAAAAGCAGCTAGAAGAGCTGTCTGCAGTTGTTGAGGAGTGCTAAATGTATTCTCTACTTAGTGTTGTATGAACTTTTGGCTCGTCATTGTGGTATGTGATATGGTCTCACAAAGCTCACAAATAACAGAATGGTAGGTGAGTGAGCTGGATTCAATTTACGTATGACCTTTGAGATCTTTATATGGTTCAATTACAATAGTGAAGTATTGATGTTAGATTATTATTATTTACTAATGATGACATGTAGCTAAGGTATCCCTATCAAGAGAACGCAAGTATATCGAACTCTGGTGCAGATAAACTATATTTTTAGCCAAGGCGTCCGTTGAAATTCGATGTCATTATGTCGGTCGGGAAAGTTATAGGTTGTGTGGATGGGTGTTAGCATAGCTGGTAAGTTGTGAAGCAAGAGATATTTGAACTAGGTATTGTATAAGTATTTTGATTAGTGTGTAACTAATATATACCTTGTATATAGAAATAATGTACCTTAGATATAAGACAATGTATTAGACGTATACTTATAATGTCCAATAATTTTGTATTAGTATAGTTCTTTACATGGAACTTAATTTCCTTTTGTCAAATCAACAGTAAATATATGTGTGAAGTAGATAGAGGAAAAAAATAGTTGAGAATTTGGCAACAATGCATCAACTAAAAAAAAAATTGCACTAATGAAAATGTAATTAAAGGAAATTAGCGTAAGGAAAATCTATAAAAAGAACCAAAAAAATTGACAAGAATAAAGAGAACAAAATTTAAGGAGATGTATGATGACAATTTGATGGAAAAATTATGCTGAAAACAATATCCATCCAAATTGGTTGTTTGTGAAATTATACCATAATAGTGTTCATTAATAAGTACACGGAGTAACAAACAAAAGTTGATGACAAAAAAATGTGGAATAAATTGTAAAATAGTTTGAAGTCTAAGAATATATATCATCCGTATCAAATTAAACGTAACAAATCAAATTTCACGCATTTTGAAATTGAGATTTAACAATGTAAATGAGCGAATTAATCAAAATAATTTTAACACAGTACAATAAAGTTATAATCTCATTCTTCATTGGGTTAAAATTATTTGGAATAATTTGCTTGCGTACCTTATTAAATATCAACCTCAAAATGCGTAAAATTTGGTTTGTTGCGTTTAATTTGATACGGATGAAGTAATATATTTGAAATATTGACGTAACATAGTTATTTATATATTCTCAATCTTACAAAATATAACAGTTCAATTTTTAAAAATATGTCCAAAAAGAGTGGTGCAATTAATTGCAATATAATTAATTGTAATATTCTAGAATTTTTTTTCCCGGGAAACCTAACTTACTCATCATTTGTTTTTATGCATGTAATAAGTGCAATAATCTCAAAATAATTATTCATAACATTTACCTGTCAATAAACTAAGTTCCCACATCCCACGTAGTTTAAAAAAAATAATGTTATACGCAGCCATTAGGACTGCATATAAGCATTAAATTCTTGCTTAAAATGGTAAGTATTTATAGATTTATGTTAAAATTGCACAGAATTTGATGTCATAATGTTTACTTTTTTTGGAAACCTTCATTTTTTGGCTTCTTGTATGCAGCTCTAAGGGTTATATATATATCATAACCCTAAATAATTCAAAAGAGACCTTTTCTTACCTTTTGTCATTCGGAAATATAATGAATGTTGAAATATAGCAACAGTATATAACATATTGAAAAATATAATGAAATGTGAAATTAGCTAGAGAAATTCATTAATGTTAGAGTAATAAATTACGTAAAAGTAAAAAATATTTTTAAATGATTTGAACAACTAACTCTATCCGTATTTAAAACAATCCTAAAGATAAGTGAAACAAACTAAAAAAACGAATAGAGTTACTACAAATAATTAAAGATGTAATAGCCTTATTATATGATTGTTGAAAGAATTTGAATAATTAATGTTACAATTGATTTTACTGGCCATGTTTAAATTGTGATTACTTCGTATTTTGTTTTAACAATTTTTTTTTTTTTCTTTTTGTTCATTATGAAAGATTCAGTAACAAGATGAATTTTTCTTATCATTTCATCCAATAATAATTACTAGTGTTTCTGTGCACGCTATGCTGCATGCGTGTAATCTATAATATATGATTAATATTAAATATTTATTTTTATTAGTGATCATTATAGACATGACATTTAAAAAAGAAATTATATTGAAAGTACCATAGCTAATGTATTTTAACACTTTATCACAATTGAATGATTTTGTTGAAAAGTTAAGACAATTTTCTTCCATTATATAGCACGTTTATATGCAAAAAAAAAGTATCATCATGCAGGACCATAACTTTTTGATTGCTAAAAAAGCTAGCAAATACGTATCAAAAGTGAACAAATTCGAATTTATATTTAACGAAATGAAAAAATAGGATTGAAACTGAAACCACTCTTTAAAATTTAACGGAATGGTAGATGGGATGGGTGTAGAGTTGTCATATATAAAGAAATCGTAACATTGTACAAGAAGTATATATTATATGAAGTTGTTATTTTAAAACACACTATAATGTAGATATGTACTGATATCACATACATTAAGATATTATATACTTCATATATCATGTACATTCATACTCAAAAAGAGTTTTACTTAACTAACAAAAAAGAAAATGTGTATGTTAGTGGTTTGAGTGATGGGGAGAGACCATGTCTTATATGTTGGAGTGTGTGCAAATTAAATTCAAAGAGTCTTGTTAATAATCAAGTGTCCAATCATTATAATATTTACTCTTATTAATGCCCAATTATTTTAAAATATATGATTATGTTAATTCGTTATAATGATTTAATCAATATGTCTAGATTCTTATTTTCATTTTGAACGATTGTATTATAATTGAAATTATGTAAATTTTGCACATTTAGGAAAAAATAATTGTAATTATCATTGGATTAAAAGCAATTGTTTTGAGTGATTGAGAATTGATGGCTCATTTGTTCAAATTTTTTATATGATTTATATTTATTTTGACTGTAGAATTGTTGATTTTTTAAAAAAAAACTATATGTAATTAGTAAGGGTATGAATGTAATTTAATATGGGGGACACCAATTGCTCCCCCTTCCCTTATATTATAGAGATAAAAGAGAGTAGAGGTATCGCTTGTGATATTAGTGGACACCACTATCACTACACCCCTTCCCTATATATAAGAAATAAATAAACGAAAAAGGTTGAGGATAAGTATTGGCATATTGGTTATCCAACAAACTAGTTTGCAGGACCATTCCCTTTTAACTAAGACAAGTTCATTTATAAAAGTGTGTCCAAATAATCCAAGTTGTGAAGGTATGGCATTGAAATGAATCAATCGACATGATTAATAAGTATTGGAGATTTGTTTATGTATTAGCCGTATTATGTTCGCCACAACAAAAATTATAAGGAAGATCAGATGTAGGTCTGTTTACTTAATTATTTTAAGTCTTTGTTTTTTTGTTAATAATTTGTTATTAATGATAATGGATGATACTAACAATAATGCGAAATAATAATAATATATTTATGATTATTATCCCAAATTAAATATTTCAATTTATATCGTTAACCCAATTTTAAGCTATATTATCAATATTATATATAATAAAGTATTAATCCAAAATATATCATTAATAATAGTGAATATTAATTTCAAGATTAATACTAATTCAGAGTTAAATAGTTAATATTAATCCAAATATATGTTATTAATTATAGTTAAAATATTAATCTTTTTTTAAAGATAGTTATATTATTTCATTATACATAGTTAAAATGGTTATATATTGATCCCAAGATTAATATCAATCCCAAAGTTTAATATCTCATGCAAGTCAGTTCAATTATTTCAATTAATGTAAGTTGACTCGTAATTTTGGGTTTGTTACACCCTTTTGCATTAGAGTGTTTTTTCCGTTTTATTAAAAAAGAAGAAGTAACAAATTGTTACAAAAATAATTCAAAAGGAACCTTTTCTTCCTTTGTCATTCCATTTTCAAATCATTATTCCAACAAACCCATGATCCTTTATATAAGGGAAGGGATGTTGATGCATGTTGTGCGTGTTTAGTGAATTACCTATCTCTTCTCTTTGCTCTAAATAACAAAAAATCAATAGTCAACATCATACAAAATGCATTTAAAATCTTTGCCAAAAATATAGAGCCAAAAACTAAACAAGTTCAATTGAAATTAAATTACTCATAAATTCACTGTTGATCATTCACAATTAAGAAAAATTACATACAATAACAAATACTTCTTGAATTTCTATTCATGTCGATGATTAAAGCATTTCAAATTTACCATTACAAAAAAAACCAAAATCACTCATTTCAAATTTACAGGTGTAAAAAATATCTTTCACACCACAACTTCAACGTGAATTCTCCAACAACTTGTGTGATCGATTAAACAAATAACTTTTGAAAGGTTAATATAAAAAATATAATTTTGAGGTGATAGGGAACTAGGTTCTTATCCCATGCACATCGGAATGAAGTATGAGAGAACAAGTCTACTACAGAATAGATTGATACCTCAACTTATAGAGGTCTTCCTGGGTGGTAACAAGCCTACACCGAAAACAAAATCCTTTGGGCTATGTCAAAGAGGACAACAAATACGTACGATCATGTGCAACTGTGCATAGAAGACTAGTCATTAACTCATTATTACATATAAACATTAAATATATCTCCTAAAATGGTATAAATAGGAAATATTTGGTTGACCCCAATAATTGTTTTAAAGTTTTAATGTACTGTATTCTAATCAATGAAAAACTAATGTTAAGAGGGTTGTCAACCCTAAAGGGTTAACTAATCATGGTCCGTATAATTCTTGATATGTAAGCCAAAATCACACGTTAATCAGTGTAATTAATTTTTTATCCATTTAATATTTGATTAATATATATCACGTTTCAGTTGTTTTTCAAGTCGGTCATTTTTTGTTAAGAGATATTTCTTTTCTTCATAATCTGACCTGAAAATTAGTAACAAGACAATTTTTTTTGCTTAATTTTCGAGCCAACTTTCAAGTTGATATTTGGACAAATTTGCTTTTATCGAGTGTAGCGGAGATGTTTGTTAGCTTTTGCAATTACCTATTTAATTTGAGTACTTTACCTCCCAYCCATTCATCTCATTAAAAAAAGTTGAAGTTGTAGGGTCTGTTCTGTTCAATTTATTTTCAGAAAAAATAAGTTCAGACAAATACAAATCGAGAAAAATAAGTTCAGATAAGAAAAAACAATTTTAGTTCAGAAAAAATAAATTGAAAAGAACAATCTTAATTTTTTTTCCCTCTCACAAATTAAAGCAAATTCAGAAAAAATCAGATAAGTTCAGTTCAAAAAAATTAAGTTCGGATAAGTTAAGATCTGAAAAAACGAATTAAGATAAAAAAAAAAGATAAAATAAGTTGAGATAAGTAAACATAAAGTGAACAAAATGTGATATACAAAATGAAGGACAAACGATAAAGGATATAATCATATAAGGTGAAAGTGAATTAAAAAGAGGAATCGTATTAAATTGGGCTTTGACCAACAAAAGTAATGTTTTGGGGGTTAAGAAGGTCTTGTTGTTGTAATCTCATTCATTCGATGGGCTTTGACTAATTATAGTTAGCTGCCGTGCTTGAACCTGACTCAGCCCTATYTACTGGAATACTGGATCTTTGATGTTGACTTTTCGCAACCCTCCTCACTTTATTTTCTTCTTTTCAAGCCTAATTAATAAATCATGTCATTGTCTTCCTTCTTCAATGGAAAGTTGGGAGCTAAAATGCTCCTTAACTTAAGTCCTTACTTAATACTTGTACCATATGTTAGTTTGTTAGGTCGATTGCGTCATGAACATGATTCTTATTTTGAGGTGGGTAACGTGTCGTGTCGTGTCATTTTCGTGTCGTGTCACTCACATAAACGGGTTGGATCCCTTCAACCCTAACCCGACTCGTTTAACAAACGTGTCGTGTCGTGTCAACCCGTTTAACTTAAACGGGTTGATACCCTCGACCCAAACCCGCTAATAACGGGTCATTTTCGTGTCGAGTTAGCGTGTCACGTCTTTTTTACATACTAATGTATATAACTAGGTGCAATCGTGTCGTGTCAACCATTTATTTAAACGGGTTGAAATTCTCAACCCTAACCCGACCCGTTTAATAAACGTGTCGTGTCGTGTCAACCCGTTTACATAAACGAGTCAAGATCTTCAACCCAAACCCGTTAATAACGTGTCGATTTCGTGTCGTGTTAGCGGGTCGTGTTGCTTTTGACCACCTCTATTCTTATTTGAGTTAAAATGAACATTTTGAAAATAAAATTAAATTTTTTTTATGATATCTTGCAAGGTACCACCGGTTGTATGATAAACCATGTTGTATGTAACTAATGACATAAATTTCTTATGATCTTAATTTTCAAAAAGTATAAGATGCTATTCATTTTTCTAAGCTAGTACGGATTATACGAAGTATAACTTTACCCTTCTCTGTTGTTCCTTTTTTTACTTCGTAGATAGCAATCAATTAGGTTTTGGGATTTTGGCTTCTATGATGCTTAGGTGGTGTCCTGGTGTGTGTGTTTTAGACAGTAACAAGGGGTGTTGATAAGTATCGATCGCAATCTCTTTAAATCAATTGATAAGTCATACCAAAGTAAGCAAACACGTGCAAAGTCCTTGCCTTCTAACACTAATTTATAAACATATATACATATTTTACATGCACCTTTTTTATTAATAAATTCGAATTGAAGTAGCACCTAATCATAAACTTTTCGTTAAATCACAAATTCAAAGTAACACTACAATGGAAGAGAATCCTTCATTTTCTACACTAAGCACTATTCTTATGCACACTACAAAAGGAAAGGAAGAACTTCACCATCATAAATAGGCCTAAGCACTATTATTAATTTATTATGCACACTAAGCACATGTGAAAAATGACACATAATTAGATAATATAATTGTTGCTTCATTAGATGGGAATAAAGGAATCTCTAACAATATAATTACACCCTAAAATACCCCAATTAACTCACTCAAATTATCACTTAATTTACCTTTTACTCAACACTAATAATACGGAGTATCACTTTTGGTAGGTGAAATCTCCAAATTAAGGCATATTCAAAGATTTGCCTTTTAGAGCATCCCTATCAATAGATGAAAATAATTATTCGTTTTATTATATCAATTT
Organism: Bassia scoparia; assembly: GCA_008642245.1. NCBI lineage: Eukaryota > Viridiplantae > Streptophyta > Magnoliopsida > Caryophyllales > Amaranthaceae > Bassia > Bassia scoparia. The sequence continues at coordinate 11,240 of SNQN01000339.1, read as the reverse complement.
AATAATGGGTAAAAAATGAGAATGTCAGATGAACAAAGATGCACCGTTCGCAAGGACGAACGTTGAACAATTAGGCAAAAATTATTCGTTCAATATAATAATGAAGAGCAGTACAACGTGCAGATCGGGAATTAAAACAAATGAAAAAAGCAAAAGTCAGAAGATAAAATGTGAACATACCATGGGGTGTCATTTGTCTTCATATCAGTGGCTCATTTCTAACGACTAATTACATTATCGTTACAATTTTTAACATAAATAATTCTTTTTTTTTCATGGTTAAGAAGGGAAAAGTAGATATATTTGTTTGTTGATGTGGATGAGAGAGAAAGTTAGAGAGAGAACCATGAACAATTTTTTTTGTTCATGAATAATGATGCTCTTATTAGCTATTTTAGTATTATAACACTTCACCTATTTTTTAAAAGTTTTTTTTTAATAATCTGTATCACTCTCAATTGTAAGAAATTTCAATTTACTTGCATCCTTTTTTTTTTAAAGGAAATCAATTCTTTCAATGTCTCTAATTGCAAGAATCTCATTATTTTTTTCGCTTTCTATCTTTCATCAAACAAGTTGTTTAAGAATCTCTTATTATTAGAGTGATGCGAGATAAAAGAAACGATAGAAGCATATTGTTTAGTCATCTTTACGTGTGAATTTGTCACCAGGGAGGAAATTTTGTGGAGTTGTCGAAAGGAGAAACCGTGCGGTGGAGTGCGGCAGGTGAAACACATTTTTGTTGCGAATCCTTGTAAAATTGTAATGCAGCTTGAATGTAAGTTGTCAGCATGCATCATGAATTTATGACTATTGTGAAAGCAACATCATCGGGCGATGTCACGTGTCTGTGGCATGCGGCTCCCCTTCTTACACCTCGTGACATCAATTTTTTGTCCTACAACATGATATATCATGAACGAATCAATGTTAGTATCCTATTACTTCATCTGTTTCTTTTTAACGGCAACTTTGATTTTGACACGTATTTTAAGGAAGAGAATTGACAATGTAAATGAACAAATTAGGTAAAATAATTTTAGGACAAACAAGAATGAGATTATGTGTTACTAGTCTTAAATTTATAAGGGATGAGTATGAGAATTCGAACTTCTACCCAAAGGTGGAGTTAAAGTTAAAGCTACTGTTTCAAAACCCTTCCTCATGTTAGTCTATACTAGGTACAATACTAATTTTTAGTTTGTACAACATGATATTTCATGATAGAATCAATAAATTCAATATCACACATGAAATATGGTTATTAACTTTGTTATGTTAGTTGCTTTTTCATTATCAATATATCAATAAATAATAACTATTCTATTTCACTAGTCAAATTTGTTTAATTGCTTTATTTGAAAGTAGTTGTTAGAAGTAGGGTGGTTGAGTTTGCTAATTCTAACTGATTCATAGTGATAGCTGTTTATAATAATAGATTATATTAGTTGTTTGTATAAAACTGTTTGACAATATTGTTAAGCAACATTGCAATTGAAAAGGGAAAAATCATAGCAAATGACATGAAATTTGGTCTAACCACAATCGTTGATATGAACTCTAGACTTATTAAAATATCATGATTCATGAACTATTAATATGTGTCACGAAGAATGACATTAGTTCTTTAAAAGATTGTGCTACAAAATTAAAGGGTCTAATTCATGGTTAATAATTGCGACTAATCCAAAATCCGCAGCATTGGTTTCAAATTCTTACAAAGATTTTTTCTATATAAAAAAAAAAAAACTCGTCTGTTTCAATGTTTCATTTCTCTTTGAAGTCATTTGTTTTATCACATGCTTCAACAAATACCGCCACCTTCTCTCATTATCCCTTTTATACGGGGAATGCTAATTGAAGTCCAAAATAACTAGAAAAAAGTCTATATTTCAATACAATTTCCCAAATTACCCTTGTCCCAAAACAACTACCCACTACCAAGCAACCTCTCAATCACCCCCAATTACCCAGCCACTTAACACCCTTCACGACACCACCCGGCCAGCCCACAAGCCACCTTCATCGCAACCCTTAGCTTATCTCCATTAAAAAAAGAGTGCTTGGTCGGGGCGCCAATTAGAGGCGTCATTAACACTCTGATTTTTTTTTTTTTTAAAAAAAAGAGTGGTATGTATGCTACTATGCTGCGAAGGAATAATATGCCATAAAATGGGTTGGGCTGCTAGTAGTTGCCGGGTCTGCTGGTGTGGCTGGGCTAGGCTCGTAGTGGTAGTGTGGTGTGAAGGGTAGTGTTGGGTGGTTAGAGAGGAAGGACATATATGGCAGTTCACACGAAACATGGACTTTGTTTTAAGTATTTGTGGACTTCATTTAGCATTCCAGCTTTTGTATTTACAGTTAAATTTTATTCAAGATTCTATGAAAAACTATTGTTGCAAATAAACCGAAACAGAGTAAGTACATAATAATCTTAAACAATAAAAACAATGTTTAATTTACCAACACATATCAAGATCAATCAATAAGAATTTTGCCCTAACTTAACCGAATGTCTCGAGTTTGAATGCATATTTGAATGCAAAGCGCGACCTGACAAATTTTAGATATCAAACCCGCTTGCGTAAAAAAAGCAATAGGTCTATTATGGTCCCGGACAAATATTCATTTCCGAAACGAGAAATGTTCATTTCCGAAAATAGAAATATTCATTTTCGAAAATACAAGTGTTCATTTTTAGATATGAACATTTACATTTGAAAATGAACATATTACATGTTGAGATGAACATTTCTAGTTTCGAAAATGAACATTTACTCGGGACCAGGGACCATGATGAGGGGTCCCGCCCGGGACCATAGTAGAATTTGCGTAAAAAAGAATGTTTAATTTCATACACATATATATATTGGGCTGTGGGCACATGGTGGCACAATGGCCTAATGGCCCATCAATTATGTTATTGGATCGAATTAATTTGGACCAAAGTCTCAAAATATTAGTGATCATATGATATGATATGATTGAGTCAAATAATGATTAATCAAAGATTAAACAGTAAGCTTATCCAAAAGTTATACTGAGATATTATTGTAATGAATTTGCCGTGAAATGGAAGAAGTGGCCTCACTCCATGGGGAGCACGACCACTCACTTCCTCAGCTTACCCCCAAACTGTCTTCGCCACTTCTTCTTAAACCCCGCTAAAACCCTCCCTAACCCTAATTTCTCCCCCAATTTTCGCTGTTCTAGTCGCAGTTTGTGCTCCGATTTCGACGCTTTCGACACTCGTCCCTTTGATTTTGATGACGGATTTCAGAGGAGGAAGAGGAGGCGGAGGAGGAGAGAGAAACGCAGGAATTGGTGGGATGAGGATGACGACGACGATGATGACGATGGCGTGGGGTTTGGATTCTGGGATGAATCTTCTGATGCTGTTGATTGGTTATTCAAGGTAACAGAATTATCCTCTTTCGATTGAAATTTCTCAATGATTGAACTTGTTTTTGCTGCTGAATTTAGGGTTTTTTGTTCTGTAAATTCAGTTCATATGGTATCCAAACTCGAATATGTGGTTGAGTGGTTAGGTACTTAGGTCAATTGAACGATCATAGTGGTTGTTTGTCATTTTCACTTAATTAAGTGTTGTAAGTGAATTTTCGTAGTCAAATAAACCTCATAATCGAGAATTTGGAATGGCTTCATAGTTACATTGTGGTATAATCTTCATAAATAAGGATTTGACTTGAAGATACCAATGATAATGTTGTCATCATGCGTAGTTGTGAAGTATGAGGGTATGACAATGAATAGTCGTAAGATGTAATATCGAAAATTGATGACAATGCCGCAAAGGGCCTTTCAGATTCGTAGAGGGAAAGGTCTATAACATCTGTTGGTTTGTCTAATGTCTACCCAACAACCTTATCCGTCAAAGGTGGTAGTCTCGTTTAGTTGTTTAGTAATCATATCCGGTAGCTCTTTTCACTTTGAATTATGAGGACGCATTTGAATGGTTTGGTAAGATATGATCAACTTTGATCCTGGAAATTTTTAACATATCTTAACCAATGATGCAACACTACAACTCCAGCAATGTAGCTTATTGTCTWAACTCAATATGTATTTGAKAGATTATAAGGTTAATGTCAGCATGCTTTGTTTGTCAAAACTCAAAAGTAAAACCTTGTCTTTTAACTTCGATGTGAATTTTATTATAGTATTTGACTATTTGTTTAGATGCAAGTGTGTACATCAGCATTACGGTGTCTTAATAAATCAACGCTGCTAGTGATAAAGCTTATTTCTGTTTCTCTTTCTCAAGCTTGGATAAAGTATATAGGTTACAATGTGATAATCAATGTAGAGCCTATATGAGAATCAGAATGGATATGTGGATGAGTTGTAATCATTTGATACTATTCATGACTTGGTTATGAACTTTTGAATTGCATCTGATACAATTTAGCATTTCTTTGGTATTAATCAAGCTTAGAATCTACGAAAATGTTGTCATCACCATACTTGTTTACCTATGTCTCTCACAGAGATTGGACGTGTCCATTCTCTGACTCTATTTTCATTGATTTTGGCCCAAAATAATGAAGTGTCCATACCCATTTTGTGTGTTGAAAGATCCGACTTAAGTATTTTACTACTTATAGTGAAATTAAGTTTGAAGCTTTAGTAAATTTTTATGACGACTATTATACTATAGCTATTTTGGTTGGTACATTGAACCTTATGAAGGACTTGATCACGAGATAGGTGCTAATAACATGTACGTATAAGTCAAGGATCACTATTTTATGATTGGACGACATTATCCACTATAGCTATTTTGGGTTGGTAACATTGAACCTTATGAAGGACTTGATCACGAGATAGTGTAATAGACATTACGTATAAGTCAAGGAATCACTATTAGGAAATTTGAAATCAGATATCTATATCAAGTGACCACATGTATTGCTTATTGAGGATAAGTTAAAAGAATCAACAATGTTGTTTGGGTACATGCAAATGAGTGAAATAATGGTAGATATGTAAGAGTTTAGAAGAAAATGTGAAGACAATGATTAGGGAGTAAAAAGGATATGAAGAAATTGAGTTTGTGAAAGGATATAGCCTATTAAGAGGCAAATGGTGGAAGAGTTATTGTAATTTATGGAGGTAATGTGTTCAGGCTACCTAGTTGAAATTCTTGTTTTGTTTTTTTCGACTTGTCTATTTGAGAGCAAATTTTTTGTCACAATTTTAACCTGTGTATTTCACCAATTAGCCAAGTGATGTAATATCAACTGTGTAAAATTGTCATGCTTAAGGTTTTAGAAGACATGGTTGCTTGAAGGTTCTGACAATGAAAATCAAGGAGAAAGTATTAGTGTAAACTAACCATCCATAAATTAATGATATCAGGAGTTAGAACTAGTGATTGTTAGACAAATGTGCAACTACAACATAAAATGACTGTTCTTTAATGCATTGCTTTCAATAAGTTGTCTGGTGTTTTTACCTGCATTTATAATCTAATCAAAATTCAAGTAGTTACAATTGCAATAAGTCCACCAGAAGTAAGCTTGAGAGCCATTTGCTGCGGAAAGAGAAGAGCATGACTTGAGCAACTGTTCACTCGCTGAAGTTCTCCGTGTAAACTCCTGAGTTCATCTTTTGTCCCTGCTTAACTTTTTACACTAATTATCAGATATATCTTGCATAAGTAAATTTGGCTGTCATTAGATGAGAAATGCTGGATTCTGTACACTCAGCTTTTATCTGCTTTAATGTATGACTACTAAAATAAAATACCCACTTTTCCAACTGCCAAGTCAAAGTAAAACAAAGCTGTAGTCTGAGCACTAAATAGTAAATCAAAGCTTACCCAAAACTGTAAAATCAAATAAAGTGTACCTGGAAGGAGTTAGGTATACACATGAATGGCACCATACATAGCCATGAGTAGAGGATTGCCTAAATTGTGAGGCTTGCTAAATTGTGTACCGACCTACACGGTGCAAAGGAAGATGAAAAATCCATGTCCTATTTGCTTGGAAGTGCTGAGCGATTGTCTCCATCAAACTGGTAAACAAATTTATGAGGCCAGTGGCAAACTTAGCCATTTTATGCTAGTTAGGGAACATGTATGCCATTATGCGAAAAGTTGTACAGAGTAAAATTTTTTGAAGGATACATAACTGACAAGCTTGAAAGTTGAAACTCAAGGCAACCTTTGTCTGAAATTCAAATCATAAAAATAAGAGATGAATAAATTAGCCTGTCTTAAGCCACTACAATAGTTTTAACTGAAAATCAGTAATCAGCTACATGGTCAAGATCTAAGATACAGATATATTTGTCTACCAGACTGTTACTATGTTCCTGTGTGGCGCTTGACAATCTTTTGCCCATGTCCAAAAGTCTAATGCCATGGAGTATGAAAATGGAGACGATATTTATGCTGTTTATTGTGCTTTCCTACCATATAATATTAGTGACCCTTTGTGGTTGTTTTAAGTGTGGTGGAGCCATTTAGACATCTTCACCAGCTTTGTCAGGCATAGGGAGTTTATACAGCTGTCAGGAGGCTTATAAATTTACTCACGCTGGGTGTATATATGTTTGTGTCTGCGGATGTAATGCATATTACTATTTGTAGTCATTGAATGTCAATTGGACTCTTGATTCTGGAAGTCTGAAGTTCATAGAAATACAAGCATATGACTAATGATGATCATCTTTGCTATAGTTGAGTCTGATTGACAGTTCATTAAGTTGCCTCCAACATTCCAACACGAGTGATGTGTCAGAGCATGTAACTTCTTTTATGCGCAGCCCATGGAGTGATTCGGTAATCAGTACCACAAAATTATCTCCCCAAGTATGCTAATGTGATGAGCTCTCTTTTTTGTGCTCACAGCCTGAGGCTTTCAATATATGTTTATTCTTGTTGAATTGTTCTGTTTTTCTATTAAAGATGGTAGAATATTAACTTTTGGGTCTTGATGAATGCAGATATTAAAAGCCTTTGGCTGGATGGTTCCAACTATAATGGTATCAGCGTTGCTAGGAACAGGAACAGGAACAGAAACAAATATTGGATCAAATTCACTTATCATGGCAATAGTGCTTCCCCTTGGACAAACAGCCCTTTCCCTTGTAATGGATAAAGTGATGGGAGGCCTTAGTTCTAGCCCAAATTCCAGGTTTCGACCCAGGCCTCGTTCTAAGTCCAGGTCTCGAAGCAGGCGCAAGAGAAATCCATCCTATCCAAGTGGATCACGTAATACCAATGGTGGCTATCAGTCATGGGCAGCTGCAAACAATCCTTCAGCTAAGCAAAGTGGGAAAATCAGTTCAAAGTATGGTGGRTGGGATGAACTCGACCAGCACGTAGCAAGCAGAAACAGRTTCARGGAGGAGCAAAGGCAGAAGGTCAGTGCACTCCAGAGGGAAAATCCGGAGACTGATAAATCGAGTAGGAATATAAATAGTGACAAACCATTGTTTATGAGGTTGCTGATTGCTGTGTTCCCGTTGCTGGGTTCCTGGACAACGTTCCTTTTCTAGAACGAATGTGAATAATATAGTTCATACTTCATACGTATCTAGTGTTGTGAAAAATACGCTCATCCGATTTTTTCCGCAAAGGTGTTTATTCTACTTGTACAGAAAATTTGTACCACTAGCTGAGAATTTACGTGCTTCGAATCCGAATTGAGCTATTAAGAAAAATAATGTCTGAAATGCATGGTTTATATTATTATTAGCGATATCACTCATGCATAAGTGCCAATTTAGTACGTTACACAGTAGCAAAAGCACACTGATAAGAAAGATATTAGGAGATGAAATCACCAGTTTTACAAATTAAAAAAAAAAAAAAATTGAGAGTGATAATAAAATAAACTTTGTGACACACATGTGGCAACATGCGATAATTGTGGTGGTCCTATCTCTTTTGTAGTTATATTCTGGATAACTCAAATCTTTGTGGTCTTAGTATCCACCGTTGATGAGGTCTATACTTTACCCCAAGTTTTGGTGGTTTAAATATGCTTTTGACTTGTTCTTTAGTATAACATAATACCGAGCAGAGTGTTTTCTAATAAAATCAAAATATAATACCTCACGTTCCTTAATGTGTTAGTTTGTAGTTATTTTGCTATTACTAAGTGGAGGGAATCTGTAAATAGATATCAATGTATAGAACAAATATAGTCATGTGTGATCTTGTTTTTCGCATAATGAATGCGCTAATAATTAATATCAATTATATAATTTTTAATAGACATTTACATATACAGAACGATACAAAAACCATGCATTGGGAACGATGAATAGTAAATGTTACATATCTTCAATAATCAACAGTAAAGAAACAATGCATGAATTAATTTTTCTTTTTTCTTCTGCATCTCAATGGAATAAGATAAATAAAAATCAAAATTATCTTTTAAATGTGATTATTCCATAATAAAGTTTTGGTGTAATAATAAATCAGATTAATATAGGTATCAATTATAAATGCTTAAATTTTACTATTGCATTATTAACCTTAATTAAATGTTTCTTACATTTTATATGCATTAAAATAAATATAAAAAATTATTATATCTAAGTACATAAGGGAGGGAGCAAGATGCCCCTCTAACTTAACTAAAACCCCTTAGCATATAAAAAAACACTACTAGAACAAAATAAATAACATTCCTACAACAATCATCACTCTAATAATGCACAACATTAAGTTAATAAACCAACTTAATTTATAACCAATCAGATAAAAAATTAAACATGAATTGAAAATCTTAAACTATACAATTCAAAAATTCAATTCAATAACTACAAGTTAGAGGTAAAATGGGTTGAGATTCTCTACAAATTATCATCAAAACTCTACAAGTTAGAGGTCAATCTCAACCCTCTATGTTTAAATCCATGGTTCATGTTAAGTAGAAGGAGAAAATAAGAAAGTGCAATGTAATAAATTAAGGGAAAATGCTAAATTAAGACATAACCCATAAGGGTTAATGGATAAGCATTCAAATAAACTCTTAAAGTGAAAATAATTAGAAAAATCATCACAAAATAATGCACTATTTGAGATATTGAATGCTTATTTTGAAACCTTTCTTTTCACTTTAGCTTCTTATCATATCCCCTAGGACTATTTAACATTTCCATACTTAAAAAAATATTTGTAAGAAACAAATGATCAAACTGGAACACAAATTTCAAACTCGCTTCGTCTATTAAATGAGCCAGCAAACACCGTTGTGTTGACTCGTAACGGCTGTGATAATTGTTAGTAAATCTTAAAAGCTCATCAACCAAACTTGTTTGTACTATAAAATCGTTTAGTAAATCAAAATACACTTAAGATTAAAACATACGAAGTAACTTATTTTTTTTAAAAAATAAATTATTAAAAGATATTAACAAACAAGTCAATAGTCATATACTTAACCTGACATGAAAGTATTTCTCTCTAATTTTTTGATGTAATTCCTTCTTTCCAATTTGAAGATTGTTTTTCTTATCTGACCTGTGATTAAAAGTTTAAGTTTATTAATATTTAATAATTAAATTAACATTTGCAACTTTCTAATCTTGTCTTAATAAGTGTTGTAAAGTTGTATACGCTGCGTTTTTAATAAAGCTTGATTATAGCTCATTCACTATTGAGCTGTTCGGAGTCAAAATGCAGCAAGCTCAAACGCCATTCGAGCAGCATATGAATCTTGTTCGAGCTAAATATGATCAAATAGTTAAAAAATTACAACCTATAATTCGATACAAACAATGAAAAATACTGCAGTTCGCACTCGACAGTTGAGCTCACGCCAATCCTCACCTTGTAAAGATCATGCTTGTATTACTATTAATAATTTCACCAACATGTTTATGTCATATTAATTTTAGTTACACATTGAAATAAAAAATAAAAAAAATGGGGGAAGTAGGTCTATCAAAACTCGGATTTCACGAATAACATAGCAACTGTCCATAAAAACAAAGATGGTCCGATGATTTTTGATGGAGCATACCCCTATATATTGGTTGCATTTATAATTCGGAGGATGAAAGCATCCTGTCCTTTTATCTGCGGAATTTGGGTTGCCGATTCTTTGGAATTTCCAAAACACTATTGGGAATTTGCGACACAATTCTTCAATGTGATATCTTAGGGAGGATATGTCTATCTAACAAGTCGAAACTAACTTTCCTTAAATATCCGAATACGATATAAAGAAAATTATTAAAGTCAGTTATCCAATAAAGAGAAAGAAAACAATCATTCAAAGAAAGGAAAAAAAAGAAAAGCGTAATTAATACGACAATTACAACTTAAAAAACATAACACTACTCCGAATTGTTTATCACATCAAAAATTGTTAAATGCAATGGCATGATTGATTTTTGTTATACGTGACTATGACTAATTAAAATATTTAGACTAGTGGAGAGTTGTAATTTTTTCTTCATAACTATTAATAAAAAAATAATACAAAGTGTTTTGATAGAGTTATATTATTGTTGGATGTTAATGATTCGATCAAACATTGTCTATCTCTCTTTTATTCAAATTAGTCATACATAAAAGTCAGTACAAATTCAACAAACTAATTCTTCTTTTATATTTAACCAATTGGCTTACACTGAGTCCTTTTAATCAATCACGTGCAATTTCAAATAAGCTTATACAGAGAACTATAAGTAAAAAAAATATAACCTATATTTGCATAGAAGTAAGAGATCAACTATGTCATATACAGAGAATAACACGTATGGTTAATTTTTTTGTAATTGATTGCAATTAGCAGTGGATAGACAATACCAGATCCAACGTTCATCATTGTGTTACAATTGAAGAACCCTACTTAATATGAGGTTTCAGATCTTACCAGTGATTAAGCATTTTTAGTAATCTTATGCATAGTGAGTTGCATGGTTGATTGAAATATTCGAAGACTTACATGAGTTATTCACTACAAAAGTGAATTACTCGTACATTATATTTTTTTGGACGAACACTTGTGACGAGCGCTATCCACACGTTTGGGATGGTGATTAGCCTCATTATGCATGTCCACATGTAACCATGTTTTGCATTAATATATTTACTAGATTTTTTGCACGCGATGCTGCTTGTTGTGTAAATTCCAAAAATCTTAAATGAAAATTTTAATTAGAAATTATTAATGAGCAATTTTTTAACTTTTTGATGATTTGCATTAACTCTTCTATTTTCTTTGCTAATTAATAGCTCATTATTTACA
>SNQN01000338.1:87513-161436 GCA_008642245.1 Bassia scoparia | reverse complement strand
TGAGAATCAGATAATAACCTCGCATGACATAGTCGTGACGCGATTGAGTGATAACTGACAATGCCTCTCACCACCTGTACCTGAACCGAAACCCACCGACTTTTGGTTACTGACCTATTTTGGGGCCATTAGTTTGAGCCACCATATGGTTTCTAGGCGGTCCGTGATGAACCTGTATATGGCCACGGTTGGCATAGCCCCTCAACTCGACAACAGACCCCCAACGCATTCACATGCGGATTCCATGGCTCAATCCATGACACGGAAGCTAGAGTCAAACCCTTGAAGGGGGAAAGACCTACAATAGGTCTTTAATTAGAAAGAATAATGGTGATGGAGAAAGTATGTACAAGAATAAGATTAGAATAATCATAAAGGAAGGAAAAAATGACTTACCTCGATCGAATTGCTACCAGATAAGACAAAAGCAAAAACAATAGTTAGATTTGAATCGATCGCCTCGCAAAGTGCTATTTACATAAGAAAATCAAAGAAAAGTTAGTATTGACAATTATATTGAAGTCGAATTGAAAACAAAAAATGAGAGTTTATTCACATTTTAATTGATTTCAAATAGTTGATTATTCAATGTACATGATTCAAAGTGATAAAAACAAGCAAATCAAAGAATAATTAAAAAGAGAAGAGAAGAAGGAGAGAGCTTCATGAGTTTTGTTCGCCTGATAGGTATTACCAACAATGCGTGTCGAACAATACTCAAACGATTGCTTTGAATGCCTTGATCTCTTGATTTAATGTGTATTGAATATGTTTTTAGTGTGTATTGAATTTGAAAGAGTTTCTTTGAGAGTTTTTGGAAGAGAGGGAGAGAGTATGGACGAGAGAGAAGAGAGAGAAGAGACAGAGAGAGAACAGCCGAGCTTTTATCGTCCAAAGTTGCAAATGAGAGGGGTCGGCCTATATTATTAGGCCAAACCAATAAAAGGCAGGAATTTGGGCGCAATGCGCCCAGTATCTTGCTAATTTTTTGTTGATTTCCCTTGTCTTTTTGAAGATGCGTATAACATAAATCAAAATAAAATATCTTTTGATTTTATTTGACGCGAATTTTGACACAAAATCACTGATTGATTGGGGAGATATTTGTGTGGGCCCCACGCTCGGGTCGGCCTCGAAGATCCCGAAATGAGCCGTTTCGCTCGAGTGCGCGTTTTTGCTTAGGAAACTCATAACTATTTTTTTTTACAACTTGAAAAATTATGGAAAAATATGTAAACATTCTTTATAAAAAATAATGCATTGTGTCAAAATTTCGTGAATTTGGAATTGTTTCATAATTTAATTAATTATCGCAAAGTTAATTAAATTACTAAAAATTTCGACAATTGCCAAAATGCTTAGAAAAATTCCGAACAATTCTAGAAAAATTCTAAAAATAAGTTAAAATCATTTTGAAATTAAAACTTATTTTAAGGTTCTTTTGGCAAGTAAAGGTACTTCGACTTTGAAATTGAGATTCTAGAGCATTATTTAAGGCAGTTGTTCTTTAGAATCGGACCAATTGCATGTGTATAGTTTTATCATCGGCCTTTATGGAGGGACAAATTTGGTATCTACAATTAGTAATAGTGTCATCTTAATATTCCAATTTTTTAAAAAATTAACCCCGAGTTCTGCTAAGACAATTATCAATATAGTAGTGTATTTGTGTAATATTATTTACTTGAAAATTAAAATACAGAATAATGGTGTGCTTGCTTATGTGTTTAGCATTCTAGATGTAAGGATTTTATCCTTTTGATTTTGTTTGATTAGTGGGAGATTAAATCATTCTTTCTGATTATGACAGCATTCCTCACTGAGGAGCCCTCGTCCTAGATCGTTGGATTTCCTAAATGAGGCTATCAAATGAAAATTATTAAAACCAATAACTATACTAGTTATAGTGAGTAAGTAATGGGTCGAACCACAAGGAAGGATCAAAATTAGTACTCAAGTTTAATCAACCTAATTTGGGAAGAAAACAAACTTGAACTTTGATTTTAGAAGCTAAGCTACAATTGAACTAGAAACAAGGACTTTGAAAACAATAATGCAAAACACTAGGAATTACTAGTTATGCCCATCTATATAAAAGGAATTTGTGCCAATCAAAGTATTATCTCAATCAATGATGGGGTAATTTGATCTTAGTTTAGCAATGTGGTTGGAATCATTTCCCAAATCATCCAACACTCCCAAATCTTGCTTTAAACCCAAGTCCCCTCAAGCCCTCACAAGAAATAGATGAAAATGGATTAAAACCACACCCTAATCAACCCTTCCAATCCCTTGCAAAGGTTGATCAAGGCAACCTCACTCCCAAAACCTGGGTGGCCAAATCCAAAGCAAATAAGGTAGAGAAACCACAATTTATGAAAACAATGATGGTTGGAATGAGTTTTATATCATCTTGACACTAATAGATTATAGATGGGCTTCCTAGCACTCCTAGCTAGTAATCTACTCACTAATCATTGTTGAAAGCATGAAAACAACAAAAGCAATATGAGAAAACAAGGAAATTTCCATGAAAACAAGTAATTGAACCTATAAATGGGTATTCAAGAACTCACTCTAAACTAAACCAATTGAACAAATTACTAGCAAAATGATCACAAACAAAGGGGGAAACTATCTATCAACAAAAGAACTTGAAATCAAAAGCAACAAACATACCCACAAACCTAGAAATTTGTAAATGTGCAAAAACATGAAGTAAACTATATTAGAATTGAAAACAAATGTAAAATCAAAATTACCTTGAAAAATCAGATGGAAAGTATATAAAGTTTGCTACAAATGGTTGAGAATTGAAGAAACTAGAGCAAAATCTACCAAGAACTTGAAGATATTCTTAGTTATTCTCTCTCCTAATATGGAAGAATGAAGATGAAGAAGAAAATAAATTTGAAAATGCAATCTAAAATTTCTATTCTAAAACTCTACTTGGCTCAATTACAATCTCATAAAAATCATCAGTTTCTCCTCCTAAACTATATATACATGGCTCAATTACAATCTCATAAAAATTATAAGTATGCCATTACTAATTCCAACATGTACCAAATACTCCTCCAAAGTCAAGTAAACGTTGAAAGTCAACGAATCGGAGCAGACACCCATGCACGGGTCGTCTCGAAATGCGCGTCCGCTCCAAACACTTCTAAAATGGAGTAAGTGAGCTGCAGCGCGGGCCACCATGCGCAGGCCCTGCGCGGACCACCTCTCAGATGCGCGGGTTGTCTTGAAATGCGCGCCCGCTCCAAAAATTTTTGGAAATAAAGGGAAAAGTTGTAGGCTCGGCCACCATGCGCGGGCCGCCTCCAAATGCGCGGACTGTGCGCGGGCCAACTCTGATGCGCGCCCTCTCAAAAATCATTTTGGAAATCTCGAGGAAATCCTGCAGGCGCGGGCGTGCATGCGCGGCCACCTCTGCTTGGCTCTAGCTGAACTACTCAACTTCGAACGGCCATAACTTCTTGCTCGGTGATTGGATTGAAGCTTGTAATATACTGTTGGAAAGCTCTCGGAGTCTAATTTCCAATGCAAAAAGTCTCACTAGAAAATTCAAAGTGTGCAAAAAGATTTGGCTCGAATAAGGTGTTAGAGTAAGAGTTCAAGTGCCGTAAAGCTCAACTCAAGTAAACACAAAATGCCAACAAGTAGGAAGGCCCAACACTAGCATCCGCACATCTAGGCAACTTGCAATAATTCACAATACTTGCAATTGAGTGTACAAGAATACAAAAGAAGAGAAAACTAGTGAAAAACCTATAAAAAAACCACTAAAAACCAACAAAACTTTACAAAACTATACAAAGTGAAAAACTAACCAAAAGGTTAGAGAAATGATATCGAAAACACACATTTTTGCCAAAATGAGGAAGAAATAAGTGCCTAAATGTGACCATTGTTGGCACTTATCACTCACTGAGATTCTTATTTGATTTTTCTATTACTTGAAATCTAAATGTGGATGTATTTTTGTAAGGTGCTTAAAATAATTTTGTCAGTGATTAGTAAACATCTTAGTMGATCAATAGATTGGTTTATTTATAGTACAAATAATATTATACTCCCTTTGTAACGAAAAACTTTCAACAAATGTATTAAGGTCTCTAAGATTCCAAAATAAGCTAATGAATAATTAATGTACATTTTAGTGTTGTGGTCCCTTTAAAAAAAGGAGGAAAAGAAAAGTAGAGAAAGAGACAAAAAAGTTATTAGAACTAATTTTGGATTAGATAGATAAGTAAGGGTAGGTCGAAAATTTTACCATTAAAAAGTTATCAAATAAGGAAAGTTGTACAATTGTTGAAAGTTTTTGTCACTAGTAGAAAAAACATCATATAATGCGGCTCATTTGCTGCAGTTGCATGTTACACCTAAAAATGAAAATTGTTGAAAGTTCTTCGTTACGAGGGGGGAGTAACAAGATAAATGATTTGTTGTAGGTTGAACATAAAGATTGAAATGTCCATCAATTTATTAGCCATATAACTTCGCCATAGTTATTGATATTTTAAAGATGAGTTTGAGTTTAGTTCTAAGCACATCATGTTATTTGTTATTCTGACTTTGTAAGTCCTTTGCCTTAGAATTTAGAACGTATAGTGCAAAAAAGTAGCTCTTGTGTCTGTACCATGGATCTAAGTTTCTAATGAAAAAGACATTTTTGTTGTGGTCGTGTCCATTTTTGTCACTCTCGATTTTCACATAGGTTGAGTACTCTGTAGAAATCTTGAATGAATTATAGTGTGAATGTCAGTTTGAAATGTGGGTGGAAATTTTATGTAGGTGGTTATTGTTCGAATTGCTCATTATTTATGTGATATATATAGTTCTCATATTTTACTTGCTCATTTGTCTACTCAGGTCAATATATACATCATTATCTTCTGCTTCATAAACCACTTTTAAAGTTGCCTAACAATTTTGCCTTTTCATTTAAATGTAAGAATGAATCTCCACCAAATGATGTGTAGAGGACCTTCGGCTCCAAYAATTCACTATTGACATTGTGGATCAAAGATCAAAATCATTAGCGAGCACATCTTATTACGTAGTTTATCACTTTCTCAAACCTATTACAGATAAATGTAGTTTACAAGCCTAGACACAATTGKATCTTAAGAATGAATTTGTCTTAATTATCCATAATGAGTTGCTTTTATTTCAAGATGTCATACATTACTACATTGTTAAAAACAAAACGCCGCTTCAATAAAAATAAACATTCCAATTTGTACCCATCTCTTTACATGTTTTTCATGCTATCAACAACAAAAACAATGTGTAGTATTGAAACATCAAAAAAAACACCCCATACAATGCATTTGTACAAATGATTAACAAGGAATGAAAATAACCTGGGTAACGCCGGGAAAAAAACTAGTTAATAACTTATAGATCTAAAATCTTGTTACAGACTAAAAATACATAGTTGACTTTATTGACTTAATCAGTAGAGTTTGACCAGCATGAAGTAATTAGCTATGAATAAGGTATAAGGAGAAGACAGACGATATATGACATTCTTAGTATGGCTTCAATCTAGCGATGCAACGATAGCRTTGGAAKGAAATTATAGTAAGGATGACCCATCAGGAGATAGCCTAAAGGCAGGCCCATGATGATCAGGCGACAGCAGGACTTGGAGGGATTTTACGAGTATTTGAAATATGWAAAGAAGCGGCAAGAAACCGACAGAAGAAGTAACTTCCACCCACGATCTACACCCTTGAAGGCCTATAAATAGCAGAAGTGGCACAGCAGTAAAGAACAACAACACAACAACATCAATCTATCTCTTTTCCGCATTAGTTTCTTTTAGCCACTTGGCTYAGTAGCCAAGTTARTTTAGTTTAGYGTAGCCTAGATTAGTCTAAYGTAGCGTAGCGTAGTTCATCCTATCATTAGAGCAGTAAGTTGTTCGATTTTCATCCCATTGTGTGTAATCATGGAGGTAATCATCCTTCCTTATAATACAATGGTAGTCTGATACTTATCCCTTTATAATGGATCGTGTTTGTCTCTTTTCATCTTTGTTTGTTTTAAGCTTCAGCTTTATTCCACAATCCGTTGTCCTCCTTATGTCCCATCTTCTTTGTTAACTCTGATCTGTTAGGAGCCATTTTACGTTAGCGAGGTTATCAATATAATCAGTAACCAGATGGRTTGCCCCCTACTGAACTAGAACAATATTGGACGGTTGACTTGTTGGTGAAGTGCAAAATCACCTCAACAAATCCCATCTCACAACTCTTGATATATAGTTGAATGGTTTAAGAATTTGTATATATTTTTATTACATTTTTAGGCCCTGTTCTCGTCAACTAAAATTTGCTGAACTGAACTTATTTTTACCGAACTAAACTTATTTGTACTAAATTGAACTAATTTTTACTGAACTAAACTTATTTTTAATGAAACCTAACAAATTTTTAAGGATTGAACTTATTTTTACTGAACTGAACTTATTACTACTGAACTGAACTTATTTTTTCTGAACTGAACTTATTTTTACTGAAACTTATCTAAATAAGTCGACGAGAATAGGGTCGTAATTGTCTTAAAACACTATGCACACATACGCGTGCATAAGCATTTCTTACATACCTTGTTTACATAATATCCAATTTGTCATTTATTTTCTTTCCGTTATCTCATTTATTAAAATTTTCTATTTTTACAATGTACACCATGATTGTTTTGAATTATATTTTAWCAAACTTTTGTTTTAAGTAAATTTCATTTGTCRAACCTACATCGCAAGGGTGTAATCTAGTCTAAATACTATTAAAGCAAAACACGACTTGTATCATYAATGCTTATGTGGCGTTCTCTCATTAAAAAATTTTCCGACAAAAGCATTGATGATATATATCATAAATTAAATTAATATATTCAAAAGATTCGACAATTATCTGCAATCACTCTATCTTAATTTAAATCTAAAAAAACAAATTAAATTCAATTATTTTTTAAAAAAAAGGCAAAATTGGCCTCAACACCTAAACTATCACTTAGGAGCGCTACACCCTGAACTTCATGTAGTTGCTAAAACACCAAAAACTAATGTATTGGCTGCGATGTGCACCTTTTCTCAACTTGTCGGTCATTATTTCACCGGAAAACGATGATGCTTTTTTAAAAAATGAAATTTTTTATTAAAAGTTATCTGAGTTTTTTGGGGAAAAAAATCATTTTTTTGTGAAGTAATTGGCACGCGCTGCATCCAACACTTTAGTTTGTGGTGTTTTAGCAACTAAGTGAAGTTCATGGTGCTGAGCACACCTAAGCAATAGTTCAGAGTGTTGAGGCCAATTTTACTAGAAAAAAATAAAATTATATCCCATCTCACTTTATTTTTAAAGTAATCTAGATAACAACAACTATTGAAAAAACAACAACTATATCCCATCTAAAAAAACAACAATTATATTCAATCAAAACTAGTTTGAACTTGGATTTTAATTATATATTAAAATAATCAATCTATATATAATATATCTATATTCTAAATCTATGTCTATGTCTATGTTTAAAAAACACCAACTACGGAGTATATCCATTATCTTTACTTTACAAAAAATATATAGCTTTATCTTTGAAACTTAAAATTATATTATATTTCTTATCTCACCGTAATAATAGAACCAAAATCACAACTATACATGAATTAAAAAAAACACACAATTGTTATTTTATCTTATTATCATCTTTAACTTTATTTAAAAATTAAATTAGTGTAGTATAAAATAGTTTTTTTTCTAAAACTAATACATCGCATGAAAACTAATCTAGTAAATTAAATATAGAATAAAATCAATAATAAACATCAAATCTCAAAATCTAAAACAACGATAGACCGCTTGTGTTATTATCTCAAAATCTAAAACAATAAACATTATCAATAAGTATTATCTCATTCTTCATTGAATTAAAATTACTTTGATTAATTTGTTCGTTTACATTATTAAATCATTTCATTCTTTAAAATATGTGAAATTTCGATTTATTGTTACTTTTTTTTGAAATGTATGAAGTATTTAAAAAATTAAATAAAAACAAATACTTGATCCGTTTCTTAAAAATTGTCTCGGTTTCTTTTAAGAAAATTTTACAATAATTGTCTCACTTTTTTTCTTTCCAATTTTGGAATGAGACCACTATTAGAATACTCATTTTTTTCTCTTTTATGTGGGGACTACAATTAAAATACTTATTTTTTTACACATACTTTATTAAAATATTCTTCAATAAACACTTATCTCATGCCATTTTTAAAATTTATTCTACTTTATTTAAGTAATCACATGAAGTGAGTGAACAAAAAGGACAATAAAACTCAATAATTACCAAAATGACACGAAATAAGTGCATTTCTTGCAAATGCGAGGAATTAACAATTTGACCTATGCTGCACGGCCTAAACACTAGTTTCATTGCAAACAGAGCAGCTCCCTATTGTTTTTCCTTTCCAAATTCCAACCGAGCATTTCTTCTCTCCCACCCAAATTTCCTACTGAATCCACGACAGCGGTGGTTGATCATTCGCAACCGCGCGTTCTTCCACCGTTTATGGTGGTTGCCACAATTTCTCATTCCTTCCTTTTAAGGTAACCCCCTTTTCAACCAACTATTCCTTCATTTTCGCAACTTTCTATTCAATTCTGCCTCCTTTTAATTTTAGATTAATTTTGATTGGCTTTGCTGTTTTAATTTCTATTTAGGGGATTGATTTTACAATTCGGGTTTGATAGAAATTCAGAATTACTTGTTGATGAAATTGCTTGCTGATTTTCAATTTTATTTATTTATTTTAGGGTTTTTCTAAGTTATGCCCCTGAGTTTTTGCGATTTCTAAGTTGTCTACACCTTTTAAAACCTTCCCAATTGTGCACTCGAGTTTTCACTTCGTTACTAGTTGTGACCTTTATTTATCCTACCTTAACCCTGGTTAACTTTAATTAATTTTATAAATTAAAAACGTTTAATGTTTTTAAAAATTAAAACCCATTGACTCTTCACATTCTGAACATTGATGAATACCCTCATCACTCTGTTCTCACTCACTCGCATTCACTCCAACTCCAATTACACTCTTCAACTTCTGGATTTGACGTTCTTGTGGAAGACTAAAGATTCAATCTTTGAAGCTCTCGTCGAAAAGGTAAATCTCCTAAATTCTTCTTGATTGTTTTGAAATTCTATAGTTGTGTTTTTTCACGTATTTGTTTTGAAGCATTTCGAATTTTTTCGGTTGAATTTTGGTTGCATTGTTATGTGTGGTTGAATTTTTGTTGTCTATTTCTTCTGCGTTATGTTGGATGTTATGTGGCATTTTTTTTTTGCTAATTTTGTATGATTAGGGTTCAATTTAGGTTTTAATTTCGAGTTGTATTTATGCATGTAGTTGCAGAATGTCTTCTAGGGTTTTGAAGCTTCGTTTTAGGGAACATTGCTTTGTTCTTGTTATTGAGGATGTCGATAAGTGTTTGTGTGTTGGAGGTTTTGAATGATATGGTGGATGGTTATAATGAGAATGGTTGGAGTTGCTATCAACCTTTACTGGAATACACTTTTAGAGGGAGAATCACCAGTTAACTGATGATGGCACACTCATGCGATGTTTGATGAGATCAAGTCGAAAGCCATAGATATTTGGGTTACTTCTCTAGATGAACCAAACTTCATTTGGAATTTAGCAAGGCAGACCAGGGAGATGAATGGTAAAGCTCAGAATACCTTGTTGTACAAGAAGCCAGAGAAACTCCAACTAGGAGGAGTGCTAGGATTGTGGGTGCTCAAAGTGTGAATTGGGATCCCCAAATTGAGATTGTTTATTGACCTGATGAGAATGATATATTCCAGTCAACTCCATTCATAAACCACAGCCCTAACCACAGCCTTGTCCAAAACAATTCTAATGTTGAGATAATTTTTCCAAGTCCCCGAAGGAGTCCAAGGCTTTTGAGAGGATCAAGCTCAACAATCCTTCCCAAAATGAGAATGAAACTCAATCAAAGCTTACACCTGAAACAATCACCACAGAAACTGAGACACTCCTATAACCACTAACACAAACATTGAAACAAAAAAGTTTCCACATGGGAAGAAAATGCCAAGGCAACTGCAATTAAGAAAGGGTCTGGATTCCCCCTTCATTGAAGACCACCACCAACAGATTCTCTGGTTGACTATTCTGCTGCAAGAAGGACTTCAAGGAACAGGTGTTGTGATTGCTGAGATGAGAGGGAAGTGATTGACTCTAGTGGATCTGATGAAGATAGTGAGGTGACTATGAGCCTGATGCTATGAGCAGTGATGATTCTGATGATGCAACAAGTTTAGATTTAGAGGATGGTGATGTGCAAGAATTACTGAGCCAAAATTATGTTGATGGAAATTGGGATCCCAATGTAAGGGAACATCAGTTCCAGATGAGAATGGCAGGCTTACAAGGTTATTGAAAAATGGTGAGGTACGAGGAGAGCGAAATAGGGCAGATAAGTTGAAGGTTTGGCAGTTATTTGTTGATAGAGAGCACTTCAAGGATGTCATAAGGGATTACTGTATTCAAGAAGCTTTGCCTTAGTTATTATCAAGTCTGATACCAACAGATACACTGCTGAGTGTGCAGTCAAAGGTGCAGTGGAGGATACATGCTGCCAAGCTTGATGACAACCATACTTGGGCAATTAAAAGCTTACAAAGAAGCATAACTGTGACTTAAACTTGGTTAACAATCCCATGTGCAATTGTGAATGGGCAGCAAAGAAGCTGCTAGATGACATTAGAGCAAACCCTGAAATTAAGGGGAAACCATGAATGCTTTGCTTTGGAGAGATGGGGATGACATGTGCACATCAACCCTTTACAGGATGAAGGGATTGCAATGCAACTGATCCAAGTGGACACGATGACTCATACAAGAACTTGCTCAGTATGCTGAACTATTAAAGGATGCAATCCAGGAACAGTTGCATTTTGCACATGGGCTAGTGGAACCATCCTCAGAAGTCTTTACAGTTCAAAAGCTTTTTTGTGAGTTTTTGCTGCTCATTTAAGAGTGTTATTGCTGGGTGTAGGGGACTCATTGGAGTGGACGGATGCCATTTGAAGGGTAATTATGGAGGTATATTGATGTCTGCTGTTGCACTGGATGGGAATAATGAATCTTTCCCTTGGCTGTAGCTGTTGTTGATTGTGAGAACAAGGCAAATTGGATGTGGTTTTTCAATCACTTGAAAAGTTTATTGACCCAACTGGAAGAGAAGACTGGACAATAATGTCTGATCGACAAAAGGTATGGAACTTATCTACTTTTTCTTAAATGATTGTGTTATTTCATTTTGATTGTGATGTTAACATTTTAGTTGCAATTGATAGGGAATTGACCCAGCTTTGGACAGTGTTTGGCCAAAGGTACCAAGGAGGTACTGTGCTCGACACTTTGCAAAAACTTCAAGACTGATTACCTGGTCTTCTGATGCACAAACAATTCTGGAATGTGGTGAACTCATACTCTCCTTACACATTTAGGAAGGCCATGACACAACTACAAGCATTTGCTGGTTTAGGGGCAATCAAGTGGTTCAAGGACCTAGGTCAGTTAGACAGATGGGCTAGATGGCAATTTGATCCCACTTTGGCTTGTGATGAAAACACTAACAACTTCGTTGAAAGTTTCAACAGCACGATTGGTGTAGATAGGCAAACCCAATTCTCACTTTGCTAGAAGGTACTTGATTTAATTTGTGTTAATTATATTTTGACTTTTAATTGTGAAAACAACTTCTGAATTTTAATTATAGTTGTGAGTTTTAATTGTAAATTGTGAAAGATAATCCTGGATTATAGTAGTGAGTTTTAGATACAGTTTCTGAATGTTAATTGTGAAACATAATTCTGAATTATAAGTGTGAGGTATGATTCTGATTGTAATTTGTTATTTGAAGTCAGATATAACTTGTGAATTATAATTCTGAATTTAAGTTGATATTTATAATTCTGATTTAACTTGTGAATTTAAGTTGATATTTATAATTCTGAATTTAAGTTGATAATTATAATCCTGAATAACTTGTTAAGTTAAGTATAATTATGAATTTAACTTGTGAATTTAAATTCTGAATTACTTGTTATTTGAATTGACAGGTGTTAGGAGAATTGCCATGGTGAGGCATGCAACGAGGCAACAAACAGCAGAGCAATGGCCTGATAATGGAATATGTCCCAACATTGTCTTCCAGCTGAGAAAATTGACAAAGGATGCTAGGTTTTGCAAGCTTATCCATCGGAAGAGGGATTATGAATACATGACGGAAGGGCAAGGCTTCCTGTGTCAATCAATGCTAGAACATGCCTCTGTGGCAGGTGGCAATTATCGGAATACCTGCAAGCATGGTATCAAGGCAATATTACATGCTGGTAGGACCCTGTGCAGTATGTAAGTGATTGGTATTCTGTTGCTAGGTACAAAGAGCATATGCTGGTAATATAGTCCCTGTACCAGATCCAGAACACTGGCCTAATGTCGAAGATGTGCCTGTTTTAATTCCTCCACCAATGAAAGGAGTGTTGGAAGACCTTCTAGGAATCGAAGGAGGGAAGAAGGTGAAGTTAAAAAAGGCAAAAGGAGTTCCACAATCACTTGCAGTAAATGCAAAGCCACAGGCCACAATGCAATACTTGCAAAGGAGGACTAACAGCAAAAGAGGTTGCTGAACAAAAAGGTAAAGCTCCAAAAAGGTCAAAGAAAAAAGATCTGTCCCAACAGCCATTGAACAAGGACCCAGTGCCATTTCTTGATTGAAATGCTGATATCTGGCACATCTGACAACTGGGCTAAAGAAACTAATGGAGACAACACCAATGAAGTCCATGAAAATGAAGCTGGCACATCAAGCTAGAAAAGGAGATGGGAAGAAGAAAGCAACTGAAACTGAAGATGGAAACATGATTGAGATGATGGTGAAGGATCTCAACCATCAGGACTCAACAATCAGATGTCTAAGCAATCTAGATTAACTTGTTTTTTGGCAAACAATTATGTGTTTTTTTTTGCAAACTGAGAGGATGTTTTTGATGCAAACTGATTATGTTTGACAGTCAGTGCAAACTTATTGCAATGACATAGTTGCAAAGTGATTGTATTTGACATAGTTGCAAACAGATTGTATTTGACAGTTGCAAACTTATCTAAGTATGTTTTTGATGCAAAGTGTTTGTTTTTGTTTCTGTTGGTTGCAAACTGTAAATTTCAGAAACATCATTCAAAATGCTAAATCATTCATTCTCAATTACGAACATACAACCTAAATGTTACAACTACTGAATTACAACCTAAATGTTACAAACTACTGAATTACAACCTAAATGTTACAAACTACTGAATTACAACCAAATTTACAAACTACTGAATTACAACCAATTACCAAAATACACCATTCATTCAAAAAGGCCACACTTTAACAAAACCTCAATTTACCATATCCTCTGTCATATTCAAATTTCAGGAATTACAACCAATTACAAAATACAACTCGACCATGGCCACCTCCAACACTCGCATCAATCTCCATGACCATTTAGCTTCTATAAGGTTTAATTAGAATTGGAGACAGTGATTTTGCAATTTTCACATTGCCTGCATTCGATGGGATCCTATTCGATGGATTCTGCCATTGCAATTTTTCAACCATCCTGCATTCGATGGAATTGCCATTGAAAAATAAAAATGAAAAGAGGAAAGAGAAGAAGATGAAGAAAGAAAACAACAGGCAGAAATCGAAGAAGAGGAAAACATAAAACGTGTAAACCCAAAGGGTTATTTAAATTTATGATGTTTATTTAACTTTTTTTTAGGGCTTAAATGTGTTTATTTAGGAAATTAATTAACCAAGTTAACAGGGTTAAGGTAGGATTAAATAAAGTCACAACTAGTAACGAAGTGAAAACTCCAGTGCACAATTGGGAAGGTTTTAAAAAGGTGTAGACAACTTAGAAATCGCAAAAACTCGGGCATAACTTAGAAAAACCCTTTATTTTATTTATTTTTTGCACTTGCCAAAATTACTGTCTAATTTCAAGTAGCTTGAATTGAAATTGAAAACGGAGCGACAACGAGTTACTAGTAGTTTTTTTGACATAATGAAGCCGATTCGGCTTCCTGATCCTCCTATTAGTCCGAGGGGAATGCCCGAGATTTTTGATGGCGGTGTCTACGGCGTGATTCGACGGGCTGTTATTATCGGCAATGGATTCCCCGGTGCTGAAAGCCAGTGTATTGGCTTGGTTCGTGCTCTTGGTTTCTCTGACAGCCAGTTTTTCTATGTAAGTTTATCTTATATAACTTGTATCTCAATTTTCAATTTGTATTCTAGTTTTGCATTTGGTGGGTTAGGGTTTTTTCATTAGGGTATTTGCATGTTTTAAATTTGCCAATTAAGTTTTTAAGAATTCATGCTTGAAGTAGCGGTTACTTTCAGGATAATGTTGTAAACGGGCCAAACGGCTACCCACCTATAGTAGATGGGTACCGGTTGCTTTCTTGTAACATAAATTTGTGATGATGTAACTTTGTAGCAAAGGGCAATGACCCTTTAAGCTGTTGCCTAGGAAAAGAATGCATTATGCTTGAGCTGTTGTCTTATATATGTTTAACATTAGCTAAGGAGAATTATGTAAATGATGAAAGGTTTGTAATTGGCGATCCTATGGTGGATGGAAGGTTTCTGTGTGATTTCTATTGTATATATGACTACTGATTTTAGTTTGAGGAGCGATATTTTGAAACCCTAATTAACAACTAGAGCCTCATCAATAGATTTCTCTCTTGGGATCAAGCACAAAAGGCGAAATATGGTGAGATGTGAGTACCATAATGTTACCAAATTTATATAAGCTTAAACGTAAGTTGAATTCTTACAACTAGACTCCTAGTAAGGGTCTGAAAACATTGATCAGCAATGTATCTGAAATTAAGGTAATTTGTGGAAAACTATTTTTTATGAGTTAGTTGTAGTAGATGAAGGTAACATTGTGCTATAGCACATAGTATCCGTTTTATATTGTTTTCTTTTGTATCAGCTCTGTTGCACTGGCTGTCCATTTTGTTTTCATTAAAAGATGGTGGTAGTGGTAAGGAACTTTAGGTAGAGTTTTTCGAAGGAAGCATAATCTGCATAGAGAGACAACCTCGACCCCTAAATTTGTGTTTTTTTTCTCCATAGAAAAACTACCTTCTAAGTTTGTGTTATTTCCTCCATGGAGATTGGAAAAGCAATCTTACTTTAAGCTTATGTTATTTTCTAGCTCTTTTCATTACAATCCATTGCGATTTGCTACGTGGTATKRTAAGGGAATGAAAATTTTTGGAAGAATAATAGATACTTAAGGATAATTTTGCTTTATTATAGGGACAAAAATTAATTTATAACTAACTATCAAACAGGTTGTTAGTGTTAATGCTTGGAATAGAGTTGTATAATGCCCAAGAATTACTTGTTAGAGTCCAATGCTAATACACCTTCTAATCTCATTTTGGGGGTCTGGATCTGTTTATATTTCTTTGACTTGGACTTGATTAGGACTGATTTACAAACATTGGCAGATTTAATTAAACATTTTGTTTGCCACTTTTTGGCATGTGTAGATTGGTGCAACTTAATATGTTTTTTTTATTCATGCAGCGTGTTACACGGCCCAGGGGAGGAATCAATGAATGGCTTCATTGGCTTCCTGTTTCCCTCCATAAGAGGCTGGACTACATTGTAAGACAACTTTGTGTCTATTCGCGTGTTTTGATTACAACTGGAGAGAAGAAAGTTGCTCCCCTGTCTTCGTCTAACAGCAGTAGTGTTGGCTTGTCATCTGTTTTGGAAGCTGATGTGAAGCAGATTGTAAGCATGGCCCATAAGACTTTTGAAAAGTATACTCTTGTTCCTCTTCATCATATTGCTAGGACTAATGCGGTAATGCCCCCTTTATCTTTAACTTGCTTCCCGTGAATATCAATGTGAAAGTTTGAAACCTGAATGAGATGACTGTAAGCTTTTTGATACTTGAGAACAAGGTCTTTTCTTTTACTCTGTTTTCTTCTTCGATGCTCATATATGCCCACAGCCCACTACTCAACCAACTGGTTGGAACAGWGTCAACAGACCTTGTGGCTTTAAACTTGAAGCTGTAAACAGGGCTCAGTTTTCTACTATATGATCCTTATTYAAAAGACTGAGAGGATGGAGGAGGAAGGGTTGGGGGTGGTAAAGAACTGATGTGAATCTTGGGTAGACTCTCTTAAAAATGAAATGATTTCTACCTTGCAAATATTAGAGTTTCTTCTCAATTGCAATCAATACCATGGATATATATCTCATTAAGCGTTTGTTGGTTAGCTAAACYGAAAGAATTATCTCATGAATTTTATCTATATTTACATATTTTTTATATCCTTTATATATTGTTAAATAAACTAACAATACCTAATAAGATACATCTCCTTCATCTAATAGATTAATTTAGTAAATTCTTTATTTGTGTGCTACTTCTCCATTTACTAATTGCTATCTAATTCAAAACTTAAGGAAATAATAAATTACCGATAAGTAAGCTTAGAAACATTTGTCAAAAACATAAAAATTCATTGAGTTTTTTTTTGGGTGAGTTTTTGTCAATTGATATTCTTATTGCTTTTGTATATAATATGAACTCCATTCCCCTTGATAAATGAACAATAAAATCCACTAGAGAAAATTTTAAGAACTCTTCATAAGGGTGAGTATTACATTAAAATTCTCACTATAACGAACTTGCAGAATAGAGTAGATTAGTGATTGTGTGTTCATTAATCTATGATCACTTGATTTCTTAGAGATTGAATGATTGATATATTTCGAATTGGAGCCCATTACTAACAAACCTACATTGTCGGTAATATCTCTCTAAGGCAAAATGTTGTATGTAAGTGTATAACTTAGGGGCCATATGTTTTGAKAGGGGGAATGGAAAGGGATTCAGATAATTATATGAGAAGAACGAAAGAAGACCCCCAAATATTTGGTGTTGTTTACTTTGAGATAAATAAGAGAAAGGGAAAGACGAGATAGCAACACTCATTCACCAACATCATTTGGTTTTAGCGTTTAACAACCACCCAAAAACAACGAGGTTMAACACTTTAGTCACCATCATTGCATACACAGTCTATTCGACAAAAGAAGGTCCCTATCTCTGACTCTCTCTCCTTTCTCTTGAATTAGTGAGTGGGTAAAAATTGAACTTAGTTTGGTTAGCTATGGTGGTGGTGTGTGGATTTTTGGTTTGATGAGAAGGGTTGTTGAATAAGTGGGCTTGTTTGTCGAGGTGTTTGAGGATGTTTTAGGGGCGTATTTCGGGTATGTAGAGGCAAATTTATGATGGAGTGATGTTGTGTGTTTGGTGGTGCAACCTTCAAGCCGAGTTGATGGAATGGTGTTGTTGGTTGAGATTGGCAATGAGGTGGGGCTAGTGGTTCAATTGAGCATTGTGATAGAGCTACTGGTGTAGTGTGTAAAGGTCTTACAATGGTGGTTGAGTTAGCCTAGGTTGTGTGTGGGTTCGATGGTGGTAAAAGGAAAAGAGGTAAAAAAATAAACCTAGGGGTGTGTGTTATCAATTTTAAAAGGATTTCGAGTGATCTCATAAGGAAAAAAAGGATAAGATAATGAAATATTTTACAATCAAGCATCACAAGCGAAATGATGGAGCTCCTTTTACTTTTCCGTTTCTCTTAGATCCTTTAACAAGCTCCTCCTTACTCTTAGTGTATAAGAACCTAAGAGGGTTAGAGTGGTATGTGGTGAGTAACATTGAAGAAAAGTGTATGGATGGAATCAACATGATTTATGCTTCCGGTTGGAGCCCTAACATCTCCCTTTTATATTTGGAAATTTTGTTAGTAACCGCCACTAACTTTGCACTTTTTGTGAAAAACCACCAAATACTTTAATTTTTGAATTTAACCATTATAACTTTGTTAAATCTTTGTGAAGCACCACTTTTTAACAATTCTGTTAACTATTCCGTCTTGTGGGACCACTCACCAATATCTATTAATCAATCAAAACCTTAGTCTCATAAGTGGGGTCGGCTAACATGAAYCAAAAGTGATTATTTCGTGAAGTTATCCACAGAGATATTCCTCCTCCACCCCTACTATCGACAACTTCATTCTCTTATTCATCCGCATCGTATCTTTTCTAACTCCTTCCCACCAAGTCATTTTCGGTCTTCCTTTACTTTGTTTGAAATCTCCATGATCCCACTCTTCCACTTGTTGCACCGGGGTGCCCCCCGGGTATCTATCTATCTTGTCTAAACCGAACCAACGTAGGCGATTTTTCCTCAGCCTACTCGCAATATTCGCAACACCAACTTTCCTATGGATAACTTCATTTCTAGTTCAATATAAAATAATCAATTAATCGAATTCCAAATACTCCCTCCGTTCCATATTGTTTTGTGTATTTACTATTTGGAAGGAGAAACTAGGAATAAAAGTTAGGTCAAAAGGCAAAAATAGACTGTACAGAGAATGAGTAAATAGGAAAAGTAAAAGAAAGTGGTAGGTCCATCCTATTACAAAATAGTAAAATTATGTCCAAAAATGGAATAAAGCACAATGTACAAATCATTATGGAACAACCGAATGAGAAAGTGCACAAAACAATATGGAACGGAGAGAGTAATAAAATTTAAAAATGATATGTTTATTATCCCCAAAAGTCTCACTCAATGCTTCTTCTTCTGGTTTTATTTGCTTGGATATAAATTGGATTTCAATCATCTGCTCTTTGCTAATTACAATTCAGGTACTCTGTATCATATGTTCATTGTTTAACAAACGATTTTTATGCTATTATTCTTTTGATTAGCGAGATTACTTCTATAACTTGTTTGTTAGATACTTAGATGTTTATTTTTTTTAGGAATGTATTTGTTCGATGATTTTGTTTTTAAAATTTTTAAATTCAACGAATTTCTTACATGAATTTAGTTGTCAGTGTTAATTCAATTGCTAGAACTGATTTTTTTTATTTTTTTATTTTTTGTTAATTTCATTGCTTGAACTGATTTTTTAGGTTAATTCCCTTGCTTAAATTGATTTTTTTTGGTTAATTCAATTGCAGGAACTGATTTTTTTGGGTTAATTTCATTGCTTGAACAATTTTTCGGTATGGAAAAAGAACAAATATTTGAAATTATTTATGTAGTTCATGTCTTGCTTGTAGGAAAATTATTTTCTGAGTTATTATTATAATTTTTAACTAGTTTTCTGGGTTATTTTAGTTGTAGCTTTCTCTTATTTTGCCAAAGTGTGGTTTAATTAGTGGGTTCATATGACATTGGTTGTTTAATTAGGTGTTAAATGTTGTCACCATGTGGAAAATGCAAAACTCAAGGCCTCGGTGTGTGATTTACAAAACCTCGAGGCCACGGTGTAGAACAAGAAAAATTTAGTGCCACCGCATAGAAAAAACTAAACCACGGTGCTATCATAAAGAATTTCCCTTTAATTGGTGGTTCATATGACATTTGTTGTTTAATTAGGTGTTAAATGTTGCTTAGTAATGGTGTATACAGCAGTTTTGGTTGTCAAATTGTAAAATTGTGGTAGGAAGATGAATGAATGTCAAATAGTGGGGAAACATATGTGCAGCAGATTGATTGTTGGAAGACAAAATAGCCGAGTTCAGCAAGGTACAAAAGGGGTAAATTAATTAAAGGGCATTTGGGACATTTGACATTCAAAGGGAAAATTGTAGAGTGGCGCCCACTAGATGGAATAGTTCACAGTATTTACTTCCTCCATTCCGAATTACTCGCTAGTCGCTACACTTTCTATTTAAGAATGTTTCAATTTACTTGCTACACTTTCTTTTTGGGCAAAATACTATCTCTATCTCTCCTCTCACATGGACCCCCTTATTTTTTTCTCTCTATCTCTTTCTTTCACTAAATTTGCCTAAGAGTCCGCACACACTCCAAGTGTAGCGACTAAATCGAAACGGAGGAAGTATAAAAGGTGTTGCTTCCACAAAGATTTAACAAAGTCATAGTAGTTAAATTCAAAAAGATTAAAGTATTTGGTGGAGTTTTACAAAAAGTGCAAAGATATTAGTGGTTATTGACAAAATTTCCTTTATATTTATACATGTAATATGGCAGTGTACAAAGCCATAAAGTTACTAGAATTGGCTTGTTGATGTTGGTGTCTTGGTGATCGCATTCTTTGTATCATGAAATCTTGCATTACAAAATCAACTATGTAGCTCAAGAAGTCATGCTACTCGAATGATGTAGTGTGCTCAATCCAATTTAGTGACATAAGACTTGTACTAGATATCCTTGTATTTTCAATAATCTCAAGAATTATCTTGAAATAATCACGATCAACTTAGATAAGTGCATGTAGATCTTTTGTCAAATAGTTAGCCCTATGAAATTTGTTCCATACAGCTCAACATCCCTCTTTTTTATGCTTTCCCTTAGCTTAAATATATGTAAAATTTCTGTTACATATGAAATTTCTTCAGCACACACTATCTAGGTTTCCGTGAGTAATAACTTGAGCAAGTACTTTGCTCATAATGATAGTTGATTAAACTAAACTCATAATCATAGTTGGCAAAAAGTTGTGAAACTAAAACTCAATACTAATTCATATGCGAGTACAAATTTGAGTAGCTACTTTCCTCCCGCATCATAAGTTGAGGACTGGTGGGTATCCTTTTCAACTTGTGACTGGTCCTTTAAGTGTAGCTGTACTTGTGAGTTGTGACTGGTACTTTAAGTGTAGCTGTACTTGTGACAACAACAGTATGTACTGCTGAGCTTGATCATTATAACTGTTATGTCTAAGATATAAGTCCCTCCATTCTTTTAAGTTGTGAGACTTTTACCAATAATGTGAGAGCTTTTTGGTTACAGTGTCAACTTAAAAAATGGAGGTAGTAATTCATTTTATTCCAGCCTTTCTTATATATGATGTACTCTCCAAATGGATCTTGTGGTTTGTTTCTAGTGCTCATTTGTTGCATTAGAAGTTTCTTAATGATGCAGCCCATGCCTAATATGAAACATTCTTTTATGCAGGGATGGCCCTTTATTGGTTGTTGCGTCTGGAAGGGATACACTATCTGCTGCTAGCTCCATAAGGCGGTTGGCATCTGATTATGTGTTTGTTGTACAGGTTTGTTGCTAGTGTTATCCTTGTCCCAGCTCTCCCTTTAGCTCTTATGGATATTTGTCTGTTTTATTTAAATAAAAGTAAATTCAGACGACTCATGTGGAAAATAACTAATGCCTATCTGCCTTCTGTTCTATTCTTCATCTCCTTTGATCTATGTATGTTTATTGGTGGAAGCCTTTTCTTTTAGCAAGGTGACAGAGACAATGTGGTCGTGTAATTTGACTTAAAGTTGATTCCATACATGGTGCATTGATTTTTATGGATTTGAACTTTTGGTACTTTGAAGATTAAGGCTTTTTTTTCTTTTTTTTTTTTTTCTAATTACAATTTGTAAGTTGCTATTTGTTATTCTAGTCTACTTTCAGATCTGATTCAACTTACTTGGAGGTTGAACGTTTTCGGTGAGACTCATAATTTCTCCAGTCTTCACTCTTTATGGTCTTTCCCCCCTCCCTGCAAGCCCGAACTTGTGAGTTTTCCAAAACAGTCTATTCTGGATTAATCCCAGACTGGACCAGAGTAAACAGGTCTGGACTATAAAGTTGTAGTACATGAGTGCCAATTTTGTATGGATTGGACATGGAGGAATGATCATCCGATCATACTACCACAGTTTTGCCCAAATGTTATTATATTTTATCATAATTTCATATCTATAGGATTATAGGAATAGCAGTTCGATTAGAAGTGAATTTCCTTAAAGCCTGTTTGTCTGGATTCACAAGTCGCCAGTAGCCATTATCTTAAAAACTTTCTTTGATTTTTTCAATTTCCCACAAGCATATCCCGAACATTAATCTCCTGAAATGAATGTGGGCTCGATAAATTTATCTTCACGACRCGTGCATTCCATGGATCAATCTTGAATCATATTTTCCAACCTTTACCTATCACTGTGTCCTATTCTTTAATATAGAAACTTCCATTTGGTTTGTTAGATGTAGTTGGTTCAGTTTACTATAAATTCACAACTCTATGGAGAATTATGTGTTGCATGAGTGCATGACCCATCAGACAATAAGTGTGTTTTCATAGTATTTCTTTAGTTTTCTCTCTTCGAGCTTTTTTTTTTTTTTTGACGGGCTCTTCAAACTTTTCTGGCTGGCAATGTGTTTCATAATTGTTTCATTTACTGACTGTTGCATATTTCATTAGCTTTGGGAAAAAAAATTATGTTAAGCATGGTTTTTTTATGAAAAGCATTCTTAGAGAATTATCAGACTTCATGCATGCATCTCTTTCGTACTGCAGATTCAGCATCCAAGAACACGTTTAGATAGATTTGACATGGTCGTCACTCCTTGCTGTGATTACTATGCTTTAACTCCATGCCATGATTATTAAGCTTCATATACTGACTGTTGGCCTGTTGCATATTTGATTAGTTTTGGGAAAAAAATGATGTTAAGCATTATCTTTTTGTGAGAAGCATTATTAGAGAATTATCAGACTTCATGCATGCATCTCTTTCGTACTGCAGATTCAGCATCCAAGAACACGTTTAGATAGATTTGACATGGTCATCACTCCTCGCCATGATTACTTTGCTTTAACTCCTCAAGCGCTAGAGCAGATTCCTCGGTTTCTTCGACCATGGGTCACTCCACGTGAACCACCCGGTAGGAATGTGGTAGGTTCCTTTGCTGGGCGGTCCTGCTTTTTATTTATTAATTTACATTGCAGGAGTTTTTCATTGTGCAATCATTTTGTACATCCTAAGTTATAGCTGTTTGGATATTTAATTCAGGTCCTCACTGTTGGAGCTTTGCATCAAATTGATTCTGCTGCTCTTCGAAGTGCAGCAACAGCATGGCATGATGAGTTTGCTGGTCTGTCACRACCACTGCTTGTGGTCAACGTTGGGGGCCCTACAAGTAAACTTCTTAGCATTGTCCGTATATCCTTGTTATGTTATTGACAAACTGTTTTCTTTGCCTTATTTTACTTGTCCAGAAAGAGGTGCATAAAGCTCGATTAAGTTTTGAAGTGTTCTGAAATTTACAAGACTTTCTAATAAATGAAGTAAAGTGAAAATATTAGAATAAAGATAATAGATCAGATAAAATAAAGTTCTCAGCTTTATAAATGATCATGGGAGAAGTATCTTTAGTATCATGGGATGACGCAGATTGTCCGTGGGGTGTTTGAATCCAAAGGCTTTGACCTAGGATAGCCTATGTGCAACAAGCTTGAGAACAAGGAATATAAGTATATAACACTCAATGACACTGACCAGCACCAACACTATGTATCATTATACAATCACAATCACAGTCATGGGAGTTGCCTCTTATGAGTTAAGCTGCATCATAGGCTCATAGCATCAGGGAAATTGTCAACATGTGACATTAGTCTCATATATTATGTGTCATAACTGAGAAATGTGGAGGCCATAATCCAGATGCTTTATTAGTCAAGCGTTTTTTTAGGATGAACCTTATGCAGTGAAAGTGGGATCGTTGTTTTCCATAACAGCCTATAGGGGTTAAAGTATTGAAGCCTTATTAATTTTAAACATCTTTACGGTAGTATATGAGAGAGGAATCAGAGATAGTTCTGCTCCTCTTACCTTTCTCAACCTATGAGTATGACTCAGTTTCCAAGCRTTTGTTTTGACCCTACCAATGTTCAAAGTTTCAAATAGAGGTGATCAAATGGGCRGGCTGGGCTTGTATATGGAAAGTCTTGCCCAAACCCACCCAAAAAGAGCGGGCTTTGTGAGTTTATGCGGGCCGGGTCGGGCTGTTCAACAAAAATTGATATTTTAAGTTGTCCAAAGCCCTCAATTTTTCGGGCGGGCTGGGCTAATGTTGATTACCTCTAGTATCAAACTCAAGTTAAGTTGATGCAAACATATGAGTTTATGACGTCTCTTTAAACCAGATTATGTCTCATGGAAAACTAGGAAATTCATGTTTAAAGTTTAAATTACTTCGTAAATAGATAGCTGAAAAATCCACTAATTTTGCATTGAACMATGATCTGGTTGTCATTGACATCGAATTGCCAGTCATTAGTCTTTGGCTCYCTTTACCACTGTTGCAGTAAGATGGCGGAATATAAGAGAATAGAG
Source organism: Bassia scoparia (assembly GCA_008642245.1). Classification (NCBI taxonomy): domain Eukaryota; kingdom Viridiplantae; phylum Streptophyta; class Magnoliopsida; order Caryophyllales; family Amaranthaceae; genus Bassia; species Bassia scoparia. Next base: position 137,122 of record SNQN01000338.1, on the reverse strand, counting down.
GACAAGGGATTTATCAGAACTTGTTTTTCGAGTTTTCGCATTCTCATTGTGACCACCTTTACACAATCTTCTTTTTGGTGATTGATGGTGCTTTTTCTCCTATATTTTGAAAACAAAGCTATTTTAATTGTGTTGATTCAAATTTTTGCTTTTCGCTTTTTTTGGTTGGTTCCCGAACAAATGCTCGGTTTTAAAATGAAGTTTAATTTACTCTTATAAAATTTAAAACATTTTTCAAAATAAAATTATTCAAAAATTAGGGAAATTTGGAGTTTTTAAATCTTATATTTTCAAAGCACATTTATTAACTTATATTCATTATTAGTATGTATTTTTATCATTTTTTATGCAATCATTAAATAAGGGCAGTTGAGTGGGAAATTTGGGAGGAAAAAATAGAAAAGGTGGGTGTTGTTTTAGTAATAATTAATTAATGATTATTGATGATTTATATTTGTATATTAGGTCATTGTCGATATGGTGTTGATCTTGCAAAACAGTTGACAGCCTACTTGCAGAATATTCTTTTGAGATGTGGTACCGTAAGAATATCTTTCTCGARAAGGACCCCGGAGAAGGTATTGTTGCTTGCTTCGTCATACCTTATGCTTTTCACGCTCTTTAATTTTTGGTGCTCATAATTTAATTTATTTTTTAAAAAGGTGTCCAAGATTATAGTGAAAGAACTTGGAGATCATCCTAAAGTATGTATATGGGATGGTGAAGGTAATTATTCATCCTTATTCAAAAGGGTGACTATATTTTATGTGTTTACAAGCTTAATGACCTAAAATCTTCCTTTTCAATTTCTCCTGTCCTTCAGAGCCTAATCCACATCTAGGACATCTAGCTTGGGCTGATGCTTTTGTCATCACAGCTGATTCGATTAGTATGCTGAGCGAGGCTTGCAGCACAGGGTATGTTCTCGATATTTTTAATTCGTAGTTATGCTTGTAAATGTTTCAAGCTGAAAGTAGTGATTTTTACAGGAAGCCTGTTTATGTAATTGGATCTGAGCGTTGTAAATGGAAGTTTGCAGACTTCCACAATTCTCTTAAGGAAAGAGGCCTTGTACGACCTTTTACTGGCTCTGAGGATGTAAGTAATAGTTTCTGCAAACTAGATTTCCTGTTCAATTTTCTGGTCATGACTTAAGTAATCCATATTTGCATGAAGTTGGAAATACCTTATACTTTTTTATTACTTTGGCACCTGCTCTTTCTGATACTATAATTCCCTGATTTCGCAATTTTTTCTACTAACTTGATGCTCCAATTTTTAAAACACTAGTTATCAGAGAGCTGGAGCTACCCTCCACTCAACGACACTGCTGATGCTGCCTCTAAGATACATCAGGCACTTGCTGAACGTGGATGGACTATAAGGCCTTAATGATGCTCTTGGTTTTTGTAGTGCTATTTTTTCTTCTACCGAAAGGTTCAATTCTTTGGATAAGTGGTAACCTGTTGCGGTTTCTTTTTTGTGTGATACATKTCACTGGGTTAGCGGCTTGTAAGTAAAATACAAGAGAGGGTCATACACTCATACATAGAGATACAACAGTGTTTTTTTGCTTGTGTAGCGGTGATTAAGGTGTTTCTCTATCCTTGCTTGATCCAGCTGCATTTTATATTTTTACAAAAATGACTCAATTTCTGAAAATTTTGGTGGGGTGTTTTTTTTACTGTTTTGCAAAGTGACTTCATTTCAAGATTCGTTGACTGAGAAGTACAATTCTTCAATTGGCTGTTATCTTGGCCCCTGTTATATCGAAGGGGAACGTAGAAGATTATTYKTTTTTCCTGATAATGTTTGTGTAATCCTGGAATACGCAGGGAACTTTGTTGCTCATTATTTCGTAGTTTGTATATCTGTATAAGTATTCAAAAAGTGATAAAGTTAGAATACAATATTGTGAATTCTTAATTAATTTGTGGCTTCGTTCATGAATGGCTCATAAAAATATGGGCTGTAGTGTTCAACTAAAATGAGTTGTGTTTGGATATTTGATATCTTCTTAAGTTTTGAAGCATAAATCAAGCATGCAATTATTTTTATTTTTTATATATAGATGCTTTTGTGTACTTACAAACCAAAACTACGACTACATGTTTTGGCAACAACCAAAAAGTCGATTGGACGATATTCCAATGTATGTCGTGGACTGTTGGTGGGTAGGCAATGAAAAAATGTGGGGTTTGGATCTCTAGATTTGAAATCTATAGATTTCAACAAATTCTAATATTGATGATTCATAAATTTAAAAATAAAAAWATTAAAGTAAAATAAAAATATTAAAAAACTTTCTATCTCACAACTCACTCTACAAATATTGAACTTTAGGGAATCCCAACTCAAAAGGGTGGGTAAGTATCAAATATTGAACACAAATTTGATAGCACTTTGTCGATTTATTTGTAATAAAAACTTTGAGAACATTTCGGATTTTACAATGTCACATTATTTTCAATATAAAAAGGTTTAATTCGGTAAAAAGAAGTTTTTTTTGTTTTTTTTTTTTTTGAAAAGGAAAGAAAATTAGGTTACATCCTAATCGTAGTATAATCTAACTCATTCTTACGGATGATAGAAGAGAGCCCCGGCGAAATAGTAGTGTGCGAAATCCATAGTTGAGGTTGATCTTTTCCCCAAATTTGCAAGAAAGTCTACTGCCTGGTTCACTTCCTGATAACAGTGTTATGTAGAAATGTAGTCAAAATCGCCACTATCAACTTATCAAGTCCAGCATCAGTAATGAGGTTAGAAATTTCCCAAGAGACTGACCAAACCCTTCTAATTGAGTTRATTACCGTTAAGTTATCTCCTTATACAATTAGTTTTGTAATTCCAAGAGAGAGAGCCTGCTTTAGGCCCATATTACCCATAATTTCCGGCATAAGAATAGAATTGTTGGCCCCTAAACAAATTGGTTGTCCTTTKTCGTCTCTAATAATGAAGCCAAAGGAACACTGGTTTGGACTTGAATTTTAACCGTCAAAGTTGAGTTTATAATGCCCTAATGGAGAGGGCACCAATGGATAAGTGGATGATAACTCATTTGACTTTAACTTTGGGGAATTTGTATCTTCATCATATGAGGCAAAATAACTTATGTTTGTGAATAGTATGTTTAACTCAATAAACTTAAGTTTATATTGAGTAAATACATATGACAAATAGATAATTTAGTTCACTCTAACTTAACTCATTTTTTATCGATTTTTTTTATTTGGGTGATTTGTCTTAATTGAATGTCTCAAATTATTTACGTTATTTCTATTCTTATTCTCAAATTGAATAAAGAAAGTCTAAACACCTTTACGACTTTACTACCTCTTGCAATTTTACCTTTTTAAATATTCACCTAGTTACAACTTTCAATTAAATATATTCCCACTTGCTCATGAAACTCCACATTCATCAATAAAAAATAATGAAACTTACAAGGGTGCAATTAAATTTAGATAGAGAGAGTATATGTTAGGCATGGGTTGTGCAAGAACAACCCACGTGTCAAGGCGGATCGGGCATCGTGTTGTGTCGGGCTAGTGTCAAGATTTTAAAAATGAGCCTTGTTAGTTGACTCTCGTGTCGTGTCATGTCGACAATAAGCTCGTGTTAGAATAGACTCAACTCGTATCGTGTCAARCTGACCCTCGTATTGGCTCGACCCATGCCTAGCTGAATGATATTTGCATTCTATGTGATAGATGAACAGTTGAAGGGAGGGATGCGGATATTTTACCTTTGTTGCGTTTTATCTTTGATCAACTGAATGAGACATATTTAAAGCTGAACTCAACAAATGGTTGGTTACTTGGTTTAGTTGTCAGCCCATATTAAAGCCCATAACTACAAGTATGGCGCAGATCCAATCCAATCCTCAGACAATGACGACATTAGACATGCAATAGGTCTATTATGGTCCTGGGACCATGTGGTCCCAGACAAATGTTCATTTCCGAAACTAGAAATGTTCATTTTTGAAAATAGAAATGTTTATTTTTGAAAATAGAAATGTTCATTTCCGAAAATACAAGTGTTCATTTTCAGATATGAACATTTACACTTGAAAATGAACATTTTACATGTTGAGATGAACATTTCTAGTTTCGAAAATGAACATTTGCCCGGGACCATGATGAGGACTATGGTCCCGAGACCATAATAGAATTTGCGTTAGACATGCGTACGCTATCATAACGGACCCTAGAGTTCCAAAGAACTCGGGATCCGATTCCCATCATAACATTGTCAAAAATGGCAAATTATTTTATATTACTCCCCACTAATCTTTCACGCAATGATTGATTTTGTTTTTTAATTATACTCCCTTCGTTTTTTTAGTTGTTCCAGTTTCCTTTTTGGGCCGTTTTCAAATAAATTTTCCAAACCAATTTAAAAATAACCTTTTACCTTTTACCTACTTTATTCACTCTAACATTAATGAATTACTCATTTTTAAAGTCAACTTTAATTATTTTACCCAATCTATTCACCCAAAATTACTATTTCCCATAAAATTTCATTCACACATTTACTCTTTTACCTAACTTATTCAACTTTTTACCCAACTTACTCAACTATTTTATTCAACTCAATCAACTCTTAAAAATCGTTCCAAAATGGTATGAAATATCTAAAAAAACAGAGGGAGTATTATCTAGAAGATTATATGTAACAAACTAACAATATGGGGAGGGTTGTACAATATATATAGGTGGTCAAAAATCGTACTTAAGCGGAGACTATACGCCACAAAAGCATCCAGCCCACTGCTTATATGAAACGTGATATCAAATAATATCTGTCGAAATGTGCCCACAAAAGTGGAAACGTGGGATCCAAAATTGTCGCTTTTTTTGGTCGATTTTTTGCACATTTTTAATCACTTCTTTTCTGTATACATCACCGACCCCTCTGCCTTATCCGTTATTATATTACTTTTATTGGACTTTGTTACCCTTTATACTTCCACTGTTCTTTTAGGGCTCGTTTGATTGAATGCAAAATATTTTCAATGTAAAATAATTTTCATGGAAATAATTTTTTATTGTTTAGTTGCATGTAAAAAAAAATAATGATAAATAGGAAAAATAAAGGGGTTGCAAGAAGGTAGTGAGGGATAGGAGTGAGCGAAATCGGGTACCCGATCTATTTTGGAGGAATCGGAATCGGACTCAGAACCAATCGACTCCTACAATATGGAACCAAAACCGGACCCAACTCAACCGTTTCCTAGATTTTGGGATCTGATCTTGGAATCGACGGGACCAGGTCCAAGACTAGGTACCCAGTTCGTGTAATTTATACTCCGTACAATAAGATAGCATTGCTTTCCTAACTGGGTCTAGTAACGGGTACTCAATCCGTATAATTTAAAATAATTTTGTATACTTCGTACTTGCTTTCACTTAAATAATTAGTTGATTTTTTATTGGATACAAAATTACAAGAAAATAARTTAATACTCAATAATCCTATCTCAAACACTGGGTACCCAGTATCAGACACAGATCCAACTGGATACCTAGAACCAAACCCAATTCCACCGGGTACCAGGCCCCAAATTTTACTACCAAAAATTGAAATCGCCTACAATTGGTTCCTCACCTTTCGGACCCAGAATCGAACCCAGTCACACCGATTCCTGGTCCGAATCCGCCGGTTCCAATATCGAGTATCCGATTTTTTGGCTCACTCCTAGTGATATACAAGAGTTGGAAGGAAATTAGTWTTCCTTTCATTTTGGGAGTAAAATTGTTTTCCATCGTTACAAGAGAAATTTTACTCGCATGGAAAATGATTTTACATTCCTTTGGATACCAAACAATCTAAAATTGGAAAATGGAGGAAAACATTTTTCATGAAAATATTACGTTCTACCAGACAAAGACTTAGTGGCGATTTTTGCCAAATTTGAAAATATCTTATTAGTGACAACTATATATTTTTTTAATTATTTTTTTTTTTTTTTGCATTTTATTTCTTCTTATATCTCTTTTAATCAAATGTGTTATTTTCTCACTCTCTCTTTCATTTTCCCACTCTCAACAAAATTTGGCCTAGGATTATGCATTTATGCGTTATGTTCAAAATTGCGACTAAAAAGAAACGGATGAAATATTTAAAACATAGTAATCTATTCTTATTTTGACACTTTCCACCACTAGCCATTTATTGTATTCCGTACTAGATATTGAGTGCASGCTTGATTCATATAGTGTAAACTATGGTTAAGCCAAATTTGTGACTAACTGAGCTTTTAAAAATCTTGTTTGAGTTTGACTCTTTAATTTAGTAATTTTTGAGATTGACTCAAACTTGCTCATTTATATATTCAAACTCAAACTCTAGGTGAGCTAACTTCACATGCATATAAATTAACATATGCTTAGATGAGCTTTGTGTATAATGTTTGAACATTGGGATTAATGTAGAGTGAAGGAAGTACGTACACCGTATTAATTTCTAAGTTTGAACTGGGCAAGCATAAATAATTTTGAAAGATATACAAACTTAAATTTAGCATATCTAATAAGACAATTATTTATTTCAATCTTTTTTTTAATGATCTATACTATAAATATATAGTAAACGAGTATTTAGATTCACTAATAATGAAATATCACATTTCTTTCTATTTTTAACATATGGAGAAAAGTCTAAGTGTTTGTTTGGTTGTCAAAACATAACATGGGAATAGGAAATTCCTAGAAAGTACTACTCATCAAACAACGCCAAGTTCGCGAGGAAGTATAAATGTATCAAAATAGTTGAGATAACAATGACAATCAAATAATATAATAGTGTTTTTGAATTATTTAAAAAGCTAAAAAGGACAGTGGGTCCCGATGTAAAAGGAAAAATAAAAGAGAAAAAAATAACGTCTATGTAAAATTAAACCACATATATGTAAATTTAGAAAACGTCTATGTAATATGATGAATGTCTGTGTAAATTGCAATGTCATTTGTCAAAGTAATAGTTAGAATGGACAAAAATGCCCTCTAATTAACCCGTTATCCCAACTATTTTGATATACGACATATTTATCACTCATCGTTCATGCACTTTCTAACAAAAAATTGGCMAAGTCGAATATCAAATATCATGCAAAATGATGYAAGCTAATTTCCGCACCAATTTTACAATTTCGGAACRCCAGAATGTTGAAGGACAGGTGCACTACTTGATAGGTAAATATGGAAAAGGCTATACATACAACTCTTGTATGTAGCCCCTACATATAATTTGAGTTGTCAACTTTACATTTGTTAGAGTAATGACCAATAGATCATAGTTTTCATTAATTTTAATTTTTCATTTCCCTTCCAAATGGGGTGTATTTCCGCACTCCATAAAATTTTCTCACACTCCCCTCTCCTCTCATGAACAGTGCATAAGGAACACTGCTCATGAGAGGAGATGGGGAGTGCGAGGAAAAATTGTGGAGTACGGAAATATATGCCCCTCCCAATATTCTCTCATTTTTAAAAAAATTTATGGTGATGTATTCAATTTATATTGGTGTTGTATGTTGGGACCACATACAAGGCTTGTATGGAACATTGCTACATCGACCCACCGGGTAGTCTACCCGTTACTAATAGATTATTAAATTATTAGTATTTAAATCAAGTTGTATTCCACTATCATAAATACCACTACCTTATATTARGGGTGGGTAGTCTAGCCGGTGGGTCAACCAAGTTTTTTCTGCTTGTGTATGTGTATCACTATCCGCTAAACATTGAATACGAATTGAATAAATTACTACACAAAAATCACATACATATCACAAGGGTGGGGATAACCGATAAGGGGGTCAATAACATTGGCGATATACATAAAATTAATATAGATGTCCTTTYWATTAACATAGACATAATTTAATTATTATAGATGCCCAATTAATTCACAAAAATCTGAATGAAAGTTGACCCACATTTCATTCCCTTTTCACCTTTTTTCTTAAACTTTTACCTAGTGCGACCCRTATTTAATTATTTTTTATTGTGCAATTGACCTCTTACCCTTCCCATGTTATATGTACTTAGTGTATACTTCCTCATTTGGGACTTGGGGAGTAACGATACACGCTGCCTAGTGCAGCATTCCAAAATGCTGCACAGGGGTGTTTTTCGTCATTTCGCGGCGGGCCCGTTTGACTTTTTGTTTTTTTTTGTTTTTTTATTACAAATCATAGTGTGATTTACGTGTGATTTTGTCATATCCTCGATTCATTTTACCAAATCGTAGGTTCATTTTCACGAATCTTAGTATGAGTTTGTCATATCCTACATTCATTTAATCATATCCTATCATTAATTCATTTTGTCATATCCTTGATTCATTTTATCATATTCTGGGTTCAAAATAACCAATCTTAATGTGATGTTGTCATATCCTTGATTCATTTAATCATATCCTATCATAGTGTGATTTTGTCATATTTCACACTTTGATTTGCAAAAAATAAAATAAAATGTTAATTCTGCAAAATGTTCGTGGGGCCCACGCGAGCTACATTTTGAAATGCAACACTAGGCTGCATAAAACATTACTCGGACTTGGGAGAGGAGTAAAAAATAATGACGTTCTTGTAAAAAAAATAAAAGGGATTTTGAACATTGTATCCCTATAAATTTGCAAATTCTACATTGTAGCCCGTGAATTTTTTTCTCTCTATGATACCCCTGAATCTTGAAACCCTTCCATACACAACCTTAATGGTTAGGTATAATCAAACATGGTTAAGTAAATTATTTTTTTAAAAAGTAAAACCACCACCCACACCACCATTCCTCCCACCATACCACCACCTCATCCATCACACCACAATCACCCACCACCTGATCAACACCACCACTTGAGCGCACCACGAACCACCCAAATTCGACCACCTGAGCGCACCACGAGCCAATCACCACACCATGAACAAACCAACCACCACACCACACCACGAACCACCATCCAATTCGACCCCCCCCCCCTCCAAATCTCAAACCACCTCCAATTTGACCCTTCCAAAAAAAAAAAATCATGAACCACCCTAATCCACCATCAAAATCGAATCCCAACCTAGATTTCGAACTCCCCCACCCCCCCACTAGTTCCAACCTAGATTTCGAACCTCCCCCGTGCAATTGGAATTGGCGAGGATGGGCTTTGGGTGGTGTAAGTTGGAGTGGTTGTTGGGGGTGCGAGTTGGGGTTTGCTTGGGGTTTGATTGGACATGGTGGTGTGAGTGGGGGTTTGATTGGGGTCTGGTGGTGTGAGTGGGGGTTTGATTAAGGTTTGGTGGCGGTTCAAAGGTGGTGGCTGGCGGCGTGTGAGTGGTGGCTGGGGGGTTGTGGAGTGGGGGAGGGGTGAGTGGTTGTATTTTTTTGTTCTTATTTATTTAAAAAATTTAAAAAATTTAAATTAATCCTAGTTTACCTTAGTTTTATTAAATTAAATCATTAAAGTTATAATGTGAAAGAGTTGTAAAATTCAAGGGTATAATAGAGAGAAAAAAATCACGGGTGTATATTGTAGAATTTGCAAATTCAYAGGGATACAAGGTAAAAAAAATGGTAAAATAAAAAAAATGMCGTTATCCAATTAGGTAAGAAACACGTGCAAGGGTAGGATTGTCAAAAACAAAAAAAACATTACTTGTAAACAGTTGCAACAGCTTTGATGATTCCGATTTTGATATTTCAAATTTGGCACCTCCAACTTTGTTCTTCCAACCACGCGTTTATTATTTTTTTCAGAAATAAAAAAGCTTCAATTTTTTAACGTTGCATTTAATACAAGCAACTTCTTCAATTGCAACCCAAAATTCCACTTTCAAATTCATTGCATTTCTCAAATGTCCAAATTCTTCATCATCCATTATTCTTAAATCTCACTTCAATAATTTGTGTTCATATTCATCGTTTAAYTTGATCGAAGTGCTGTTGAATCATTATTTTCAAGTTCAACGGAGCTGTATATAAATCATACTTACTGATCTTCTTCGATCATTGTTATACTGCTTTTGATTAGCTCAAATTGCTCTGATCGTTCGATTTCGTGTTTGGAATGAACACTAGTTGTACTTCAATGGGGATTTCCACCATGAAACCATGCTGTAGAGCTTTGATCACTTGCAGAAATTCGTTGGTTTTAGGGGTTGATGATTTAGGTCGATATTATAGACCTAATCGCAAGAATGGTTGTTATAGTTATAGAAATGATCGCTGTAAATCTAGTATAGCAGGTGAAAATCGTAGAATCGGCTCAAATCGGATGAATTTTTGTGATTCCGGTTTCAATTGGAGTCGTCAAATTAGGGTCTTCCAAAAACGTAGTCGTAATTGCAAAAGTGTAGTAAATGCAGCGTCGAATGCTAGGAATAATTYATCATCATCAGTACCCGAAGCTCGAGTTAATGATAAGAGCTTTGAGAAGTATTTCATTCAAAAAGGGTTGAATGTGAATGATGTAGAAGTTAAGCCCTTAATAATAGAAGAAGACGCGATATTAGATGTACTAGAAAACGAGGGTAGTGTAGGTGTACATAGCAATGATACAAAGGAGGTAAATGGTGTCGAAACAGCTCTTCCTCGAAAGGAGGAGCTTTCGATGATTGAGGAGGAGGCGTGGGAGCTACTGAGGAGCTCAATTGTGAGTTATTGTGGGCAGCCGGTTGGAACCGTGGCGGCGAATGATACGAGTGATAAGGAGATGATGCTTAACTATGATCAAGTTTTTATCCGGGATTTTGTTCCTTCTGCACTTGCCTTCCTGCTTAAYGGAGAAGGAGACATTGTGAAGAACTTTTTGCTTCATACATTGCAGTTGCAGGTAGTTCTTTTGATRTTTCGGGAGCCAAACATGTTTTTTTATACTGTTCTCTTCTTCTTTTGACCTATATGGTAGTACTTTTGATAACAATTGGAACACAAATGGGAAAATTAGTAAATTGAGCAAATGGTTCGATCATCGATTGGTATAGATCATTCTTGGTTGATACCACTTAGAAAAACTGGTATCTGCTGTATATTGTGTTCTTTTATATGTTATTTTGATATGTTTATGTAGCATAACTATGTAATGTTATGACGATTGATGATAAGGCTTGGATACCCACTGTTGAGGTTATGGAATATGGAAATTGAAGTTATATGTTGTGATATCATGTAGGATTGTTTGTTTTTAGTATTTCTTGATGTGAGTTTTTAGTGATTTTTAATTTTTCTCAACTGTTGGAACATCTGATTTACTATCGATGCTATTTTCCTGAAGGGTCAAATACTGGAATATCAGTATAATATTCGCTAGGGTACGTGTTGGTATGTCACTGAGCATGCTTCAAAAATAGAAACCATTTTTATGAAAGATAAGATTTGAAATAACTGAGCTATTTTGCCTAAAGCCATGTTTATCAGTTATGATATGATCATGTTGCCATTATTGTAATGCACTTTTTTTTTTTGTTAGTGCAAAACTCTTGCAAACTTGATATTATACTCCTTACATTGCACACTGTGTTTGTCATGGAACAATTTTTCAGTGTTATTAGTGAACATATACTCATTGTTTTAGTTCCCTATATAATTTTATAACTTTCTTTGTTTAGCTTCCCTAGTTAATTGCACTCTTATATGTTTGATAGAATTCAACATGGAGATTGAACAGTATAGGGGGATAAAGGGAATACGTAGTTATGAATTATAATTCAGTGCTGATGACAGATGTAAAGTTTTTGATTTGATAAAAAACATGGAAATACTTTAACTTCAGCTTTTGTCTTTTTTAGACAAATTTGCTTATCATTTAGGATTTCGATTTTGTACAATTGCTCTCGTACAAATTCTCTGTAGTAGGGTTTATGATCATGCTGTACTGTGTACAGTGTACTCCCATGTTCATTGACTATCTGGCATATCTGCAAGGAGATTAATTATAAATACCCCCAGGTTCAATGATATAACAGATTTGATAGTAAGTATGTGTTTTAATTCTTAACCAGGGTTGCAGTTTGTTTGAGATTTAATAGCAAATAGGTCCTCTGTTTTGAATATATTGAGTGCTGCTGGCTAGTATATACTCTGTATAAGAATTTTTGTGTAAGAAGTCTATTGTCAATTACTGGGTGACTGGGTATGTGAAATGAAATTACTCATAAGCATATTTATAAGGTCTTTATTTGATTACCTTCTTTTCTGATCTTAGAGCTGGGAGAAAACTGTTGACTGCTTTAGTCCGGGACAAGGACTGATGCCAGCAAGTTTCAAAGTTAGAACTGTGTCTCTTGACGGAAAAGAAGGAGCCTTTGAAGAAGTTCTGGATCCAGATTTTGGGGAATCAGCCATTGGACGTGTGGCCCCTGTTGATTCTGGTAACATTTGCCTCATTCTGAACACTTAAAATCTGTTTGCTTTCAAGCATCGCTTAACTCGCATTTTCATGAGCAGGATTGTGGTGGATTATCTTGTTGAGAGCTTATGGAAAAATTACAGGCGACTATTCATTACAAGAAAGGGTGGATGTCCAGACTGGGATACGCCTGATTCTTAATCTATGCTTAACTAATGGATTTGATATGTTTCCTACACTTTTAGTCACTGATGGTTCCTGCATGATCGATAGGCGCATGGGCATACATGGTCATCCCCTTGAAATTCAGGTACTCTATTTTGTACTAGTCCTTCTAGATCTTGCTTCTAGGTGTTCCTGCTGTATTCATTTATTCATATTAGCTATCATGGGATTGGCTTTCTATAGAAAAAAATATCTTTTCTTAGGTTGTGTTTGGGAATATCCATTTCACTTCAAATTATGGAATTGAAATCAAGAATTTCAAATGTTGGAATTCAAATCCAAATACCACATGTGGAAAACTATAGAATTTCAACCCCAAGATTTCAAAAAATTGAATAAAATAAGCCAAATTGTAACAATCATTATGATTGAAACCAAAATATAAAGCACCAAGTAATTGTAGTCCAACATTATCATTACTTTGTTCAACGCCAACTATTGGCATTCTTGATCATGGTTTATGGTGCCTTCTTTTTCTTACTCAACTCCTCATTCTCTTAGATTCTCTTTCTTTTGTTTGTTGCATAATCCAAAATTTCTTTCAAGTTCAAACATTGACCTGTTTTCAATCCTAGATTTTTGTTACTCTGTTTTTTTTTCTTTTTGTCATGATTACTATCACCATCAAGTTTCTGTGAAACGATTATATCACGAGTGCTAGTTGTTGAGTGACATGAAGATGCTGTCATCATCTCACGGACTCTTGGATTTCAAATGACAACATTTTCAGATGTATTTGATATTCAAATTCAGATGGTTAGTTTGTTATCAATGTAAGTAGGGATTTGTGCCAAATCCAACTTTGAATTCAATGATTTCCCAAACAGCTGATTTAAACCAATTCTATAATTTAAMCTGAAATGTCTGTTTCCAAACAAGCTGTTGATGAATTTGTTGCTATGTTAGTATGTTACTTAGACTCGTGTGAGTTTGAGACACTGTAAACATTTGAATTGCTCAAGTTTACAATATTTCACGGCACTGTCCAATTCTGGATTGGGGTGTAGTGTAGGGTTATTGCAAATAATCTTTGTCAAAATTTCATATATGAAACCAAATTTCTTTGTGACGAAGGTTGCAGAGTTTCAATGGAACAGTTCGGTCATCTGTCAACTTGTTTCTTTATGCCTTTTTAGATTCTTGTATGTAAATATAACTCTAACATAACTTACATAAGACATGAGTCTTGAATCTGAGCTGACTAGAAGAGAAAGGAGAAGAATGCCTCTTCAATGTTTCCTAAAACACAGAACTTCTCCAAGTTGATTTTTCCTCCCCTAAGCCTCTTGTTGAGGCGTCTTTAATGCCTCTCTCATCTGTAATTGTGGTTTATATGGTATAAAGTGTCTACTACAGCACTACTATTGGATCAATAATTTAGAGGAAGGTGAATAACTTATTGACTAAAATGAGGTAGACAAAAGTGAAAGTGTGGTTAGTCAATAAGTTGGTCAAAATAGTGGTTATAGGTGCTACTTTTCAAAGTTTTTGTCTTATAAGGTGTTTTCCAACAAATTAAAGTAAATTTAAAAACTTGTTTTTCCAGAAAATGATGTTTTACAAAGGTGTGTTCTTGGATTTTTTAAATTTTTTTAAGTATAATTCCTTTTTGTCTGGCAAACTGTTTGAGTAGTAGTGATGGCTGAATCATCTTGCAGTTCTAGTGTTTTACGGTGCAATCTCTTCACTTTGTTTGACATTTAGACTCAAACTTACAAATTGCCTCTAATTCAACCTCAAATTTAATTAAACTTATTTGACCTTGTGTGAACTTATTATTAGACCTCGTGTGTACTTAATTTATTTTATTTTTTAAGTGAAGAGAATGTACCCTTGGTCTGGATCTCATGACTTTTGATGTGTAAACTGAAAATCATCGTGATGTTTTATTATACGGAATAAACATGTTAGTATTTGTTCTCTGCCCATTTCTACGGTTTCCTACAACATTTGGAAGAGCCAAGAGCTTAAGAGCTTCTTTTTTAACAGAACTTTTCCATACATCCATTATGTTCCCAGGATTACCTTGGAAAATTTTTCTTTCCTTTGTCGATAGGATAAGAGTAAATTAAAAAATTTAATCAAATAATCGTGGCTTAGTTTGTAATTCGTTAAAAGCAAGAATTTCAGTTGTGAACTGCATTTTATGTCATTGATCTCCTAGAGTGCAATAGATGAATTACATTGTTTTGATGAGGCTATACACAGAAAAAGTTTAGTTTGTATTGACTCGACCTTATTTCTTGGTTGTGACTGCCCTTAATTTCACAGGCCTTATTCTACTCAGCTTTACGATGCTCACGTGAGATGCTAATTGTCAGTGATGGAACCAAAAGTTTGTTGACAGCAATCAACACTCGGTTAAGTGCATTATCGTTTCATATAAGGGAATATTATTGGCTTGACATGAAGAAGCTTAATGAAATATACCGCTACAAAACAGARGAGTATTCTACTGATGCCATCAACAAATTTAATATTTATCCAGAACAGATTCCTTCATGGTTGGGAGACTGGATTGCTGAGCAAGGGGGTTATTTCATTGGAAATCTGCAACCTGCTCACATGGATTTTCGTTTTTTCACACTTGGGAACCTGTGGTCCATTAATTCATCTTTGGGGACTCCCAAGCAAAATGAGAGTATACTTAACTTGATTGAGGCGAAATGGGATGACCTTATATCAGAGATGCCGCTCAAAATCTGTTACCCTGCGATGGAGTCTGAAGAATGGCGCATTATTACTGGCAGTGATCCAAAGAACACGTAATTTTGAATAACATCTGTTTCTATAATTTGCAAATTACTCACTTATTAGGACAAATGATTGTGTGAAAATTTCTGTGTCTAATCCCTAATATACCTCATTTTTGTGCAGTCCATGGTCTTATCACAATGGTGGGTCTTGGCCTACACTCTTATGGCAGGTATGCATCTATTAATGTCAGCTGTAATTTCATCTGGTTTGGGCTTCTATATGTGTCTTATATTCATGTTACTCATGTATCCTGTAATCTTATTGTTTCGGTCCTAGTCTAGAAGTTTTATGAGTAGTTTTTTTCCTCATTCCACTGTCTTTGCAAGTTTCTAGGCATTAAATTTGTGTTATGCTGTTAAATATTGGTAATTCATTTCTTTTTTCGCTTTATCTCTCCATTTCTGAAAATTCAGAGAAAAGATGGTGACTCTTTAACTCTTTTGTAAAATGTAACTCAACTTGGCAATCTGTGATTCTCATTTACAATTTTGTATTTTTGTGTTAAATTCAAGGTTATTCTAAAGAGCGTCAAATAAGTGGAGTTATAATGGAAAGTGGCTTAATATGCTAGCTTAATATACTTCCTAGAATGTGTTTTTGATAGGTTTCAAAAAACGTTTTTTCCCCAATACACTCCAATTTGCTATCATTGATATCATGGAGCTGATCATTAATATTAGTTACTTATGATTTTGAACTTTGGCTGGCTTGCAGTTTACACTAGCTTGTATAAAGATGAAAAGGCCTGAACTAGCTGAAAAGGCTGTTACTTTGGCTGAGAAAAGGCTTTCGGTGGACAAATGGCCAGAGTATTATGATACCAAGAAGGCACGGTTCATTGGTAAACAAGCACGGCTTTTCCAAACATGGACTCTTGCTGGTTATCTAACTTCGAAGATGCTTCTTAAGAACCCTGATGCTGCTTCTGCCCTCAGTTTTGACGAGGATTATGAGCTTCTTGAGATCTGTGTTTGTGCACTTAACAAAGGAAGCAGACAAAAGTGTTCTCGCGGTGTCATGAGACATTAGTACACTGCATAGTTCTTGATGGTGGTTGCTTTGTTGCATATCTGTTATTATTGCATATGCAAGTCTGTGAAGGAACTTGGAATCAGTTTGAACTGTGAAATTCGACATAGTAGCATTTAGTGATAACTGACAAGAAGCTGAATTTGTATTACGAAGTACATTTTTTTTTTGTAATTAATTGTAATGGAGAGTTATTTTAACTTGATTTCTTATGATACTTTATTAAGAAGAATAATAATACGAAGTAAAATACTCGTACTTAGAGGTTTGTAATAAGGTTTGTAGGTGAGGTGTAAGGTTTAATTTTCATACCTCTTGTTGTTGGAGATAGTTGGTGGGGTTTGAAAGTTGAGAGGGATTTGAAATATTGAGAGGAGTTTGTATGAGTGAGGTGGAATTTAGATGGGGTACAAAATAAAAAGGAAAATAAAATAAAGTTAGGTAAAAGTTATGGAAAWAAAATATATTGGGTTCCACCAACAAACCCCTAAAAGGTTTGATCTATTGTTAGTGAGGGGTTTGTTATGAGAGGGGTTTGTGTGAGGTTGTGGCAAGAGTTCAAACCTCTTAAAGGTTTGAACTATTGTGAGTGTCCTCTAGTCCCAAATTTTAAGACTTGGGGTGTGACATCTTCATTTTAGGTCTTAAGATTTAGCATTAAGATTTTGTCCATTTTTCTTTTAAAATTTTAACCAAGTTTCAAGTTGAGTATTGAAATTCTAAGACTCAACTTAAGATTTGACATATGGGACCCACTTTAAAAAAATTACTTCGTAATATCTTTTGTTTATTGGCTTTGTTCATTAATATTGATATTATAAAGAAAATATAAAAAGATAAAATAAAAATAAAATGACATGACATTTATTGGAGTGTTATGGCTAAAGTGTTAAATTTGGACAAGTTTTAGTGAATTTTTGACAAGAATTAGATGACATCATTTTAGTGGGGACCACCAAAAAAATGATGTCACTCCCAAGCTTTAAGACTTGGGGTAAAGTTGCTCTTAGTTTTGTGTGCGTCTTAAGATCGTCCATAGTTGTTGATTGAGGATAGAGTTTGGGTTATTTCAATTTTCAACCATTGATTGAAATATATATGGTTGAGATAATCTTGGTCCAAATGTATGGCTAAGATACAACTCTATACTTTAGAATTTGGCTAAAACTCTAGAGGATTTTAACTCATTTCCCCCAAATATTCTATTTTAAACTTTAAAATTGTTTTGTCAAATTATTTTGGAATTTGTCCAAAAAATAAATATAAAATTCAAAGTTTTGTTTATGTTAGATAAGTCCTAAGTTTTCATGGTTTCTTCTTTTATTGGTCTCCTCAGATTGACAACAACTAGTCTACTTTAACAAGTGAGTGATAAGTGATAACCAAAKAAGGCTAGCTTAATCAGAACAATGAATAATAGAGAGAGGTGAGAGAGAAAGAGAGCATTTTAGAGACAAAAGTGCTGGCTGATGGCAGCGAAGAGGAAATAAAGGGGGATCTCTACCATTCCGATGGTAGAMGAAAGGAACCCGACCCTTCGTTGATACCACTCCAGTCAGCCCCTCGGTTCAACGACCTTTTTAAACCTAGAGCCTCTAGTTCCTCAACCCACGAAGCCTCTTATGAACCTATCCCGTACCTAATCTCCACTAAACCACCTTCTRAATTCAACCCTTCTACAGAAATATTTGTTCCCTTATCCCAAGATGCCTTGGATGTATTATCGTCTCCCTGGAAAAATGCCCTAATAGTAAAGTTGGTCTGAAAATTGCTAGCTGTAGATTACATTATGTGACAAATAAAAGCAGTTATGAAATATTAAGGGGCAATTTAGCTGAAATTTACTTGGGAAAGGTTTCTATGTTGTTAAAGTTACTGCTAAATAGAGAGACGTTATCTTGGCTAAAGGCCCATGATTTCTCCATTCCAGTTTCCTCTTTATACTACCTTGGTCCCCAGATTTTAAAGCAAATGATGCCATAGTTGACACTGTTACATTGTGGGTGAAACTCCCAGATCTGCCACTCGAATTCCATCACTACTCCTTCCTGAAATGCATTGGTAATGAAATCGAAACTTTTATTAAGGGTGGATCCGTGAATGGGGTAAGGGAAGAATCCCAGAGGTCAGAGTGCTTATCCTTGTTAATATGGACGCTAGGCTTAAATCTCCTTTCTACATCGGTCATCTAAAGCAGGATCTACTATGGGAGAACCCCCCCTCCCTCCTACTCTAGATGTAATGGTCTGGGCCATCTCAACGTAGCATGCCCTACAGTACCAACACCTCTCGCCATACCTCCTCCCCCTCATAATAACACCCCCACCCAATCCATGCTCACTCCACCACTGTCCCCTGCTCCAACCATTACTGGTCAAGTGACGAAAAATGTCTCCAATTGGGTAAAAGTACTCTCAAAAAATAAAAAAACGCCACCTTAAAAAGGATGGAAGCCAGAAAAAAGAAGAAATTGCTCCATCAAAGGGAAGATAGGGAAATCTCCATGGTTAGTGATCCAAAAAAGGATACCAGGATGTCACCAATTCTGGAAAAATGGCTCCCAAAATTGAAAAGCAAAATTCGATTGGTGGCACATGATATACGGATGCCAAAGCACGTAACTACAAGTGTGGGTAATCTGGGCTGACCACGTGGCTTACTAATCAGGGATTTCTTATWAGATTAAAACCCTCTATTCCACAAAATCCAAAACCCACCTTCTCAACCCCCCATTCCTACCTTTTACTTCTTCTTCCTTTTAGATCTAACTTTCCCTCTCCAATGACAACTTATTCAGATTTCAACTCAGCTTGAGCCTTTGCGAGGTACTGGATCCAATCTTTCGAAGTAGAGAATCCCAGATTCTCGCGACTAAACTTAGTACCACCAATTGACCCACCTTTCCCAGTCATCCACCGTACACCGGATTCCAACCCGACAGAACTGACCTTTCAAGAGAAACCAATTCCAACATGGTGGAAAGTGAATCCGGACGACTACTACTTTGCGCTGAAGTCGGACTCTCAGATCAKCTATATGGATACAAAGTTGATTCGAAGCTTTATTCTCCAACCTCACCTCGTGGACGACCCATACTCAGAGATGATAATGATTCCAAATAAGGGAGGAGATCCAAAACCACTTCACCTTCCCAACTATGAAGATATCAAAGAATCGCATCCTGTGGATGCAGAACAATTAATGGTATGGCTATATTAGAAACGGAATTTGGATTTCCCAGTGATCCTAGAAGAATTYGGATGGAATATGGATCTAGCTCCAATTCTTCCCCAAGTAAGATACTCGTATACTCTGRTAAAAGAAGGAATCAATCTGAAGGTGCGTGTCATAACAAACTCACTCTTTACCACTCAAAAATCAAGATGGAAGGAGAGTGGTCCAACCAGGAGAATGTGTCAAATTTTTTGAGGAAAATAAAGTTCCAACCGCTACAGGACAACCTCTACAGTTGGGAGAAGAAMGAATATCTGTTGCAAAGGGAACAATCGAGGGAGTGCTGGGAGCAACTCCTTGCGCAACCAGATATTCCTGATCCCATGACAATCCTAGCATGGAATGATCGAGGCATTACAAGAGATAAGTTCAGAACTAATCTCATGCATCTCTATGACTCGCACCTACCCAACTTTGTTTTCATTTCTGAAATCAAAACCTGTCGTACTATCACTGAAAAGATCATTCAAAACTTACCCTTTGACAAACATGTCATTGTTGAACCAAGGGGGCTTTCGGGAGGTCTATTGCTRTTAGGGGTGTTCAAAACCGGATACCGGAAAAATTCCGATCCGGATTTTCGGATATCYGAATTTTCGGAAATTTATTTTTTTATTCCGATTCCGATCCGAATAATTCGGATTTCCGAATTTCCGGATATCCGAAAAAATCGGATCGGAAAAAGGTATCCGAATCCGGTTTGGAGCTTAATATTGCGTGACTTTAATGTCAATTTTTAATTAAAATCTAATCATTTTGGCTCAATATCCGATTTTCCGAATTTAAAAACCGGATATTCGTTCCGATTTCCGAATTTAAAAGCCCAATTTTACATATAATTCGGAAATTCGGATATCCGGTTTTCAAATTCGACATTTCGGTTCCGATCCGGTTTCCGAATTTCAAAACCGGATATCCGATCCGGTTTTCCGAATTTAAAAAAAACTGGATCGGAAGTCCGTATTTTCGGAAAAAAAACCCGTATATCGTATCGGAAAATCGAAATCGGAAATTTCTGCACAGCCCTAATTGCTATTGTGGAACTCACATTTGATTGATTTTGATCCGATTGGGAGCGACATACATGCAATACATGGTATCATCAAGGTAAAGTCATATACTAATGCTTGTTTCATGTTTTCTACTATTTATGCTAGTAMATGCTTGAAAAGTATATTAGAATTGTGGAATGATTTGAGAATTTTAGCTAATTCTAATGCTTTGCCTTGGCCGATAAGTGGTGGTTTCAATGAAATGTTGTTCCCACACGAGAAATTAGGTGGCTCTTCCTTTAAACTTCACAAAGCCAAAGATTTTAGGGACTGCGTACATGATTGTAATTTAATTGATCTAGGRTTCACAGGAAATAAATTCACTTGACGAACAAATGGAAGAAGAAACCACTTTTTGAGAGATTGAACCGTTCACTTGGGTTCAGACTGGCTTGCCCTGTTCCCTAATGCTTTTGTACATGTTGTACCTAGATTGGGATCAGATCACTGTCCCATGATCATTGTTGAGCTTGATAAAAAAACCCTTCCTTGACCCTAAGGCCCAACAACCTTTCAGAGCTGAGCCTCTATGGTACATCTAGCCTAGCTTTTCAAAACAAGTGACAGGGTCTTGGTTTGCTGAAAATTTGGAATTGGATTCAAAACTTGTCAACCTTCATTCCATCCTAAGTCCGTGGGCCAAACATACCTTCCACAACCAAAAAATCACAAAAAGGTCCACAATAGTCAAATTGAAAGGTGCCCAACTTGCTTTAGAGAAAGACCACACTAATTCCTTCTTTGGGACCTTGAAGAAACCCTTTCCTTTGAATTAGACAGGTTGCTAGATTAAGAGGACCTTTACTAGAGAGTGAGAGCTATGCAAGACTGAATTGGGGAGGGTGATAGGTGTACTAAAATTTTCCACCTAAGTGTCAATCTTAGAAGAAAAAGTAACAGWATGGAGGAACTAAATGACCCTAGGTAACATCATTATTAGACAACATAACATTAATAATCATGTGTAACATTATTTTGAGAACCTTTTCTGTATAGAACAAGTTTTTAGTATTATGTTGACTAGTGATGACACCACACTTCAGACAAATGGGACTAATCTAGTTCATTCTAATTTTATGGGTATCTGATGAATCGTTTTAAAAAATTCAAAGGTATATGGACTATTATGCAATATCTAAGACTCATAGGTGCATGAGCAAAAATTCCAAAAATTAGATTATATCTGCATAATTCACATGAGAAGGGTGAGTTTTCTTAGTCAATTGAATCCTATTTGTACAATTCACATGCACATGGGACGTTGGTGTTCTGATTTAATCGAAATCGTGTTTATTTCATATCGACTTATTTTATGAAAAACTCTTCTAACTAACTATGACCCCACCACAACAATTAAAATTACATACTTAATCTTCCTCCTTGAACTTCAAATTTTTTTCCTTTTCCTTTATCCTTTCTTCTATTTATCTCAAAATTAAAACCAATATTTCTTGTCCATAATAAAAATCAGAATGAACATTATCTTATATTATTGTTTGTACATTTATTTATTATTGTTCATCCAAATTATAATTTGTACATCCAAATTATAATTCATCCAAATCATAATATGTATTGTAATCCTTTTCTCTATTATTGTCCATCCAATTTGAAATATGTACAGTACTTGCTTTGCTTTTATTTTTGTGTTCATCCTATTATACTCCCTTCGTTCCTTAATATTCATGCCACTTTTTTTTTTCCAACTATTCACAAGTAGAGGGAATCTTACAAAAAACTACTAATGTATAAGAATAAATATAGTGATGTGGGATCTTGTTTGATTCGTATTATTGCGTAGATTATTAACATTCAATTGTTATAATTTTTACAGATATATAATTAAAGATAAAAAAATGCATTGGGAAGCGTATGAAGAGTAACTGGCAGGAACATTATGGAAGAGAGGGAGTATAATATATTTACATCTAAAAAAATATTGTTGTACATCCAAATTAAATAATTATACATCTCAATTAATATTGTTGTACATCCAATTGAAACAATTATAAACCTCAATTAATATTGTTGTACATCTAAATTAAACAATTGTACACCTCAAATAATATTGTTGTACATCCAAATTAAAAAATTGCACATCTTGAAATATATTACTACTAGATAATCCCCGAGCATATGCTCGGTTTTCAAATAAAATATAAATTGCTCTAAACAAAATTAATACGAAGTATTTGATATTTTAAAATTGTCATTATTTAAAAATAAGGTTTTATTTTGACAAAAAATATTTTTAGAATTATAATGAATTAATAAATATATAAAATTTTACTAAAAACACATTTATTAACCTTCATTAAATGTCTTTTTACATTTTTTATGCAAAAATTAATAGTGTGTTTGGGAGGGAAATTTAGGAGGGAAAATTTTTGGGAGGTGGGGATTGCTTTAGTAATAGTATATAGATAGATAGATAGATAGATTATACATCTTGAAATATAATTATTTAGTGATACATGTATCAACATGTAGTTTTATAGGCATATTGCATTTCAGTAAAATAATAATGAAGTTGAAAATTGAAATTGACTTCAACTCCCTCGTTTCTTTGGATTTTAAAAAACCCAAAAGAAAGTTAGAACAACATTAGGGTTCACCATAAAAAGATTAATTCGAAATTTGAAGGCAATAATAACCACGAATGACGGTTGTAGGAGGTAGCTACAAGAATAGCAAAGGTGACAACGATTCGGGAATAGTAGCGACGGCGGCGACTTCGAACTACGGTGGTAATTAGGTAATAGCCATAGCTTAGTGATGGTTTTGGGGRWAAAATAAAATTTGGTTTTTAAACAAATAAAATATGAAATGTTTAAGGTGATTTTTCTAGATATGAATTTGTGAAGTTTTTGAAGGAATAGAAGCGTCCTAGAACTTTAAGATGAGCAAAACTGAAATGAGGAAAAGAAATGATAGTTTGGAGAGGAAAGAGATTGAATGGGTGATTTAATAATTAATAAAAAATGGAAGGGTAAAAGTGTAATCTCCCATAATTTTCGAATAATTATAAATACGTTACGATTTATTTCATAAAAACGATCATATATTTTATGAATATATTTTCTTATAAGTATATTACGATTTATCTCATGAAAATGATATATTTTATTTGAATTCTATTATTTCCATCCAAATTATATTTCATGATAAAAAGAAATCTATATTTTCTTCTTTATCCAAAACAAAATAAATAAAATACGGAGTATCTAAATTAAACCTAGCTAAAACCTAAGTYAGTTAAWAGGATTTTATTTTCTTTCACAACCTTATTTTCATACGCATAATTCAATTTTCAAATAAAAAAAAGAGAAAGAAGTCGGGTTATTGCTGCTGCTATGCGTGGTTGCCCTGCTRTTGTGTGTCGCCTGGTGCCACTACCGCGATGCTGCTGTCACGTCGAAGCCTCGCCGCCGGCCACCCACTGGAGCCCACTCTCGGTCCTCCTCTTTCTCCT
Organism: Bassia scoparia; assembly: GCA_008642245.1. Classification (NCBI taxonomy): domain Eukaryota; kingdom Viridiplantae; phylum Streptophyta; class Magnoliopsida; order Caryophyllales; family Amaranthaceae; genus Bassia; species Bassia scoparia. The sequence continues at coordinate 113,002 of SNQN01000338.1, read as the reverse complement.
TTCTTCTTTTCTCCTTTCTCTTGTTTAATTCACCTCTTTAATCCTTGTTTAAACCTTAAATTTTTTTAATCTAATTGTTAATACTAATGCTTTTGAGTATAATCTCTTATAAATTGCAAATAGTATGAGTTTYATTGTGTTAATTTCAATTGGAAAAAAATTTAGATTTGTTGAATGGTGAAATTAGGGCTTTAAATCGGCAGGGCCGTCCCGTTTGATTTTGGGGTCCTGTTCAAATTTTAAAAATTGGACTCTCAATTATGTCATTTAGAACTTTTTATGAATAAATTAAGAAATTTTACACTTGTATACACTTTATTTTAATTTAAGACATGTCTGAGAGTCACAAGGTGAGGAAGAAAATCTATTTTTTTTTAGTTTGCTAATAAGTTACTTGTATATTTTTCTTTTTAATTTACTAAACTAGATGTTGTCACTTTCCTTGTGCTAATTTTTATAATTAGGCTCCTAATAATTATAACGAGATGAAATAATGCATATGTGATAATATATTTTTAGTTAAAATTGTATACGTACATATATACTCCGTAAGTAACATAACTCACAATTTGTGAATTAATAATATATAATGAAAGAGATGTAGTTAATCCATGGGAGGAAAAAATTAGAGGAGGATGAATTTTGATTTGTTGTATTATGTGTTAATCCATAAAAGGGGAAAAACTATAACAAAAGAAACATACAATAATGAGAAAAGGTGAAACAAATACTTGGTAATAATAAAATAAGAACATTTAAAAAATATGTAGGAAATGATTCTAGTAGAATTTGATCCTTGGTTGCACATCAAGAAACTTTTATGATACCATATTACCACTACACCACAACAAATTTTCTACTTCTATTATGAACCTAAATAGTATATGTTAATTTGTTGTTTTTTGGACCCCTATTAATTTGGGGACCCTGTGCTGTTGGGCTGTTTGCACTGCCCAATAACCGGCCCTGTAAATCGGGGTTTTTCATGTTTTATGATTTAGGAAGTGATGACCAATTGATTTGTGAAATATAAAGTTGTGGAAAGTTGAAAATTGTATTTTTAGTATTGAAATAAAAATTCAGATTAGTTGTCAAATGAATTTTGTAGTTTTAATGGTTCCAAATCATGTTTTTGTATGAATTAAACTTGTTTATGAGCTATTATATATGTATATAAAGCCTGGACCTTCTCTTTTGCAAGTTTAAATAATTTTCAGATTTTAAACAAATATTTTGAAGCTAATAATCATGAAAATAATGGGTTTTTACTCAAAAACCAATGATTTATTATATTATACTACTAGTATGTATATATATTTGGGGTTGTTAATGGGTTTTGTGTAAAAAGAAAATTTTCAGATTTATTATACGAATTAAAAGTGCTGAATTTCTTATCAAAAAGCTAGATTTTCATGGTTTTCAAGTAGAAACAATAGTATAATATTCATACTATCAAATGGGGTTTTTGTGAGGAATAAGGACATGGTTTGAATGACTTTTTTAGGCTTATTAAGCTATTTGGTATTGCTGTAGATTAGGTGTSATGTGTCTTGATTTGAGTTCCGTAATTTGACTAGGAGGAGACTTCCTAGAAGGTGATTTTTGAGTAGTAAAGTGGTTAGCCGCTCAGTTTATTCAACGTACGTACTACTTGCGGAATGCTTGATCTTTATGTATGCTTGAAGATGTTTGAAACCTTAGAGTCATGAGTAGGAAACTTCCATGGAATGTTTGGTAGACACAAATAATTTATTTACTAGCGCCAGGGTCAAATATATATGTTGAATTTGGGTTACTCATGAGGATTGATATGCAAGTTGTTAATTAATCATTTGTCATTAATTAACTGGATTAATATATATGGATGAATTAAGTGGAGTCAAGTATAACTTGCTTCATGAGGTGAATTTTAATATATACAGATGAATTAAGTGGAGACAAGTATAACTTGCTCCATGAGGTGATTTTTAATATATGGTTGAATTAAGTGGAGTTAAAGTTTAACTTGCTCCATGAGGTGATTTTATTACTCTTTCATGACATGATGTATGAATTGAGTATAGGGAATTATACAAGTCTTAATGACGAGGTTAATTAGCTTGTCCAACAGGTTTGTTAATTAAAGGAATTGAATATATATGCTTATTTTGGTACATGTGGTCTGTGGTCTTGTTTGTAAGTCATATGAGCTTGACGAATAATTAATAGTTAAATAATAATAATAATAATAATAATAATAATAATAATAATAATAATAATAATAATAATAATAATAATAATAATAATAATAACAATAATAATATGAATGAGAAATAAAACTCTGGATTGGTGCACGTCTAGAGTATTGACAATCAGGGGTTGGGGTTGCGATTTATTCGCRACCTTCCGAGGGCCGTTTGATCAACGGGTCCCTCTTCATGTATATTTCTAAAGGATTTTATCCAAATTGGGTTAGTTTGAGATCTCATCTAGCTTTGGTGATGGAGTCGCGCCCGTTCGCCAGTTTCGATGCTTTCCGACGGGAAGGCATGGGTTTGTGGCACTATGTGTCTGGTTGATGTTTCTAAATTGGAACATGGGTTGTGGAAAACTTGTCTATTGCTCAAATAAAATCATAAATTAAATAATGAATCATATTAAGAGTCATGAGTTGAGATTGAGTTAACTATTTATCCAGGTATTAATCTGGTTAACAGGTGTGGTGATCTGAAGATTTTTGAAATTGAGTTATTTTAGATCAAATGTATATATAAATGTGGTTGAGTGGTTATTGTCGGATCTACCGAACGTTACAGAGGGGGGGGGGGGGTGTGAATTGTAACTTAAGAAATTGAGCTTTTTGCGGAATTTAAAACTGAAAGTAAAGGAACACGAGATGCGAGTTTTCACTAAAACAGAAACTCTCCTTGAACAACTTGTCAAGAGATTAAACTGTTACCTGATACCACAAAAGATTTCTTTTAGATTATTTCGGATACCACACCTAGTACAATCTAAGACCTCTTCCAAGTTCCTTACGAACTCGAAAGCCTCTCAACCAACCTCTCTATTGATTGAGCACTCACACTCTTGTAAGCTAAACTTTTACAAGCCTCTCTGGATTGAACACTCAACCCAAAGCCCTCTTCAAGTAACAACTCTACTTGAAACATTACAACTCGATTTGTAAACTAAAACTGTTTAGCAATGTATTGGGATGACTCAAATTCGTTTATGCTCAAGTGTGTGTTAAACTGATTTGGTCATATGTATTTATAGATCAATGTTAAGCGTGAATGGAAGCAGTAAAGTCCACTACACATCACTCCCTACGAAGTAGGAAGTCATGCCTTAGTGAACTTGGCATGCACGTCCATAATTCACACGTTCTATTAATCAGTGGAATATAGTCGTTTGTTCTTTAAATTTCTCAACTAATTTTTGCCTTGATGATCAAGCCTTAGGTTACAGCTATTCACACGTTTTGTTTCCTTAATTATTTTTAAAATCAGTTAACCATTTTCTCAAAAATATCTTTTTGTCGAAAAACATTTTGTAAATATATATAGGTAAAATCCGATTTTTCATAAATTAATTCTAACAAGATAATCTGGAAGGTTTTAAAAAGATTTTATTTGAAAATCAACTACCTAGGATTTATTTATTACTTAGAGATATCTTTTTAACATTTATCCTTAATTTATATCTTTTAATAAATTTCTTAATTAAATCCGATTTTAATGCTTTATTTTATTGAGCCATATTGCCACACAATAATGCTAAACTTACAATAAAATTCAATTAAAATCAAATATCCTAAACTTATTATACCCTGATGCTTCTTATGTCGAATCACTAGTAAGTCTCAAATCTTGAATYTCCAAGGGACTCGAGTTCCATGCACCTTGAGTTTCTTCCTTGAACTCCCAGTCTTCAAAATCACAGAAGCTCCCTTTCCACTCTTTGGATGATCCTAACTTCATTAAGACTTTCAAGACATCTTTCCTGTAAATCACATCTAACACACACATCATTTATAAACATATGAGTTTGCTTTTGTTTGTTTATTCATTCATCAAAACTARGGTTCAACAGTTATGAACACCATCGTTGGGTTTTTCTTTTGTTTCTTAGCAGTTGTTGTAACTTGGTATGTCCATTTTTAGGGGAGATGCTGTCTGTTTGTTTTCTCGATTCGTTAGTTGTATGTACTTAGCTTTGCTGATTGCGTGTTTTTATGTTTGTGTGTGTCGTCCACATTTTCTTTCTTTGGTCGACTTGTGATGATCCTTATATCATTTTGAAATTATGGGGAGCAGACTTTTCACATGATTGTGTAGGTTGTTGATGGCTATGCATGTGCTCTTGTAGCGTTGGGGTTATGGGAGTGTTCGAGTGTTAAATACTTGGACTGTGTCCGTTTGAAAATTATWGTACTTTATAATTGGACAAAATGGTTTTCCAAGTTTTGTTAGTTTGACAAAACATTGATTCTCGGCTTCTATTAAAGGGCAAGAGCTGGTTCCAAGTTGTACGGTTTTAAATTTGATAGTTTTCTAAATGTTTTGTTATTTAGTTTAGTCATTTTTCCGCTGTAATATTCTGAATAAGTCGAAACGTTTTCACGCGTGGCGATAACATGTCAATAGTTCTCTGTATCTTCAATTAAATATTTCACAGGAAAAATAGAGAATTATTGGTGTGTTACAAAAAATGACARTACATTTATCTTAGTTAGACAACTAACTATTATACAAATAGCCTGACTCTTATTTTATATTGACACTAACATAAGAACGCGACGCAGAGTTACCTACGAATAATATATTGTTTCAACTAAAAAAGTTTATGTYAATCATTAAAGTTTAAGAAAATGATTTGATTCTTTATCCTTTTGGAAGTCCCTATAAGTTTTTTCCTTGAGAGGGTTTAAGTCCCAGCCTTCGTCCCTAGGTTATTACTTTTTTTTTAGGGTTTTCCTTCTTCTTTCCTTCTTCATCCTCTTTGTTTTTCGTCTTCTTGTTCTTGATCTTCATAATAATTCTTCGTATAGACTTCCATTGGTGTTTTAACCAGTGGTAAACCCAAAAAAAAAAAAAATCCTTTTTTTCGCTTTTAGTTTCTTTTTATTTGCTTTTATTTGGTTAAATAAGGATTTGAGTGAGTTTTTATTGTTTTACAATTAATCTCTTTTGGTTGTCATCGGATCAATYATGGAGTCATCCACCATTGTTTCCTTTGAAGTTTGGTTGTTACCTTAAAAAWTTATTGGAAGAAGGGTTGTCTCGATGTAGAACTATGGGGTTGGCTTTGTAGAGCAGTCTCCAACTAATTAAACCCACAGGTTTTAGCTGCTGTTGGTTTCTACTTCATTTTTGTCCTGGTTCAAGCGATGGATTTAGTTTACAAGTTTGAAGAATTATGGTTTCATTATTTTTGTCAGATTTGGGAAGTCTACAGATTTACATGGGTCAACATAACTACGCATCAAATAAAATGCCGAATATGCGCGAATTCACAGATCCGTATTGATTCAGATGAAGGGAATTATTTAAGGAAAATTTTAATCAAATATGTTTTTTAATGTATAAAGTTCATARGTATTATKTATGTCCATTAGTGTTTGTCAGAATTGTAAGTGTCATTTGACTTTAATATGAATGTTTTTTGTGCTAAGAGAGCCACAAGGGCGGGGACGAGAATCAATCCCAGGATTTCTCAAATCAAAAGGGAAGCTTTARCCACTTGAGCTATCCCTCACTCTCCATAAGAACACAAAGTTAACATAACATACAAATAGTTTTATTTAATCTGAAACATTTTATATATAAGCATATGCTTCCTCCGTTTCTAAATTGTATATTTGTTTGGAATCTTATAATTGTTCACAATGTGAGAAAATATTCTAATTAAATTTCTACATATATATATATATATATATATGTATGTATGTATATATATATATATATATGTATGTATGTATGTATATATATATATATATATATATATATATATATGTATGTATGTATGTATATATATAGGAATAGGATCATGTGAAAACACAAACCTTAGGTGAAAACTAAAAACTTTTAATCTTGACCGTAGGATTTCGAGATGGACGGTCACGATTTAATCTATAAAGAGAGAGCTTATATATATATGATATGTAGAATACCTTAATTATGAATTAATAGTACTATTTGTTCTGATTAAATGAAATAGTATTATTTATGGAATTTTAGGAATTATTATTATGAATGATATACTTGTTCATTAATATGGTTATTTTTTTAGATATTCTATGATTACTTATCTTGATATGAATGATTAATCCCTACTTCATGATTAAAACTAAATATCATTTCTATAAACACCTTAACTATAATATATAGTTTTCAATTATGAGAAAAAGTAATCTTAAAAACTTAAAACTAATAGAGTATTATTTTTTGAAAAAAATTACTTTTCAATAATAAATAAATGAAGACTATGTAATAAAAAGGGAAGTACTCATTCTTTTTTCATTGCAAATTAATAAATCAGATAGTAAAACTACAAAAAAGAAATGACATTAATATGTATTTCAAAAGTAATAATAAGAATAGATCATAAGTATTGAAAAAAAAAAAATAGAATTCATAAATTTTTCCTTCGAATGTCGTCACTCAATAGTAAATAAGAAAACAACCAGAAATGAGAAAATAGAAGAAAGGCAAACTAAATTATAAATAAAAATAAGAAGATAAATGAAATATATGATCATACTTTAATGGTTGAAAAAAGAAGAATAACCATGATATACACGAAACAGAATATATAACAACCTATATTATTGAAATAAGTAAATTAAACATATAATAAAGAATATTATTATATATTTAAATTTGTCTGAACATATAGTAATTATATCAAATCATTTTATTCATGTTCAATAGTATAAGATTAACATAAAAGTATTTCAGACAATATAATACTATAGTACTTAAAATTATAAAAATAGTAATATAGTATTAAAATTGAAACTCATAATACTATTAACTTAATACAAAATTCTGATCTACCAAAGAATGAAAACTTTGATGATGACTGGGCTAAAACTTTCAAATGTACGAATAAGTGATATAATAGAAATTACAATACAGAGATTTATCAGCAAGACTTGCATAAGAACGATTATCTTGCTATCACTGATTAGATTAATACCCATATATTGATTGATATGTCTGATTAATGTTCACCCACATATTTTATGTAAGAATCAAAACAGAAAAAGAATAAGTAATACAGCCAAATACATCCTCAGTATGAATAAGAAATACAACCTTTAAAAGCAAAAGGTATCTTTTATGAGAAAGTAAGCCTTATAAAAAAAAAAAAGTAATCTAGAAGGAAAAAAGTAAATTATAAAAAAAAAGTAAACTAATGAAAAGGTAAGCTTTATAAATTTATGAATAACGACCCAGATATTACAAAGAATATAAAATTCTTTTAATTATTTGATAAAAAAAAGATTCGTACTTGTCTGATAACACACATTTAATAAGAAACAAACAAATAATTTTCTAATAAAGATAACTTTTTCACTCTTTATATCATCTACTTTTTCATTATATATGTTTTTCCGTTTAATTACTTCTTTTTTATAATAAAACTACTTTTTTATTTTCAACAATAAAAGTAGTGTATTAACCAATAAAGTAGATATTATATTAAACAGTACATATGTAAACAAGTGAAAAATATATTAATAAAATATATAAATACAAACAGTTAATCAGAAATCTAATAAGTAAGTAACTAGAAGAAGAATTTGAAAATACACAGTGAAAAGGTAAAATCAGATAGATTGGCAGAAACGAACATTTTTTCTATCCATCCAAATAATAAGAAGATTAACAAGTAATTAAATTGTTATAATTGCTATGAAGTTAAACAGAGAAGAAGTGAATCTGCCAAAGAGACCTAAAGAAGGAAAACGCAAAAAAAATAAACATAAAAATGAATTAAAAAATTGATAAATTTTAGTAAAAACACTCACAATAGGAATCAAAGATTGCTATGAAGCGATATAGTATAAAATCAACAAAGTTCAAACACTATGCTACTCATAACGATGTACGTTGGTACACACTTTCATTATATACAAAGGTTTACAAGAAAATAATATTATAGCTTTAAATGTAAACAAATAATAAACAGGAAACATAAAGCTAACAGTATGAGTTAGAAGTAGCAAACGTGATATCTGAATCATAACCGTCTTGGCACGTATCATCATCATTTAGCATAAATAAACTCTCAATCTTCGTAGATTATATTTCGTAATTTGACAACTAAAAATTTCTCTATGATTAAACATACATGTCTGAAACAGAACTGCTACTGCATTGAAAAAAGAGTATGAATATAATAAGCATATTGAAATTATACAGATAGACAAAATCCAACTGAATCAATAGTAATCGATACTTAGAAGAAGTGATGCTAAATTAGAATAAAAGTGAGAATAATATAGAATAAACAATTAAAATCAAACATGTTCTAATTAGTTGAATTTATTTCCTAATATTAATAGATTCCTTTTTTGAAAGAGAGATTATTTTCTTATTACTAGATTAAATTTTTTTTCTATCAATTCTTTCAAAAAAAAAGAAAAAAAAGAGCAAACAGAATAGTAAAAGGGCAAAAAGTAACAAACTAAATAAGTATCATAACTAACCCACCACAACATAACAAAAAAAGAAAGACGAACAGAGTATAACCTAATTTGACTAATCAAAATATCAATGAATGGCATAACAGCAGCTTGAATCTACAGATTCCTTCTTCCATAGCGTTCGGGTATGCATACACATTCTTGAACAGAAGTTAGGAGAATAAGTAGTCTTCTGTATGGCCTGTCATGGAAAAAGTCTGAAAAGGATTTCTTTTCAACCTGCTGAGACTCTGTTTAGATTTGGAGTGAGCAGAGTTTTAAGTAGAGTCTGTAATTGGGCTCATAAGTATATAAATCCTGATAATCGAATTTTCTCGATAATTTTTGAGAGCCTACAGTCTTAACAATTGGGAAACAGTAACAAACAATTTGCATATCTTTTTTCATTCTGCTCACCTCAATTGCTATTTCAATTAATGGTTCAAATTTTAGTTACTCACCATGTCACACAGAAATCAAAGATGAATTGTAAAGAATAAAAATGGACGCGAGTTACTGATCTTGGTCAAATACATAAGGAATCTTAGACTGGGAACTAGAAAGAATATTGAACAGAAATGGAAGAATTGTGGATTGGAAACGAAAGAGTGCCACGAGTAAAATAGAGAATTTCGAACACATGATAAGTATTCTGGCAAGGAAGCACATTACAGTTGCATTGTATCACATGAGATTCAGACATGAAGTACACTACATTAGCAGATTACACAATGTATTGAGTAGCGCCTACTACTCTCATATATGTCATCAAATGGGGACAATCAACACATTGTTTATACGATAAAAACAGACTGCCATTACTATACAGCACGAAGGATTAATAACATAGAAGACCAATCTCCTTAATAAATATTCTGGATATAGTTCGATTGATTATTTTCAAACACAAAGATTCTCAACAGCTTTATTAAAATTCAACAATTGTATATTTACACTCCAAATTTTCACAGGAAAGGATTGTAATGCACAACCATAGATGCGTTTCATTAGTAAGTAGTCTGAAATGTTCTCAAATATAAGAATTTGGAGAGTAATGGAATTCGGATATTAGCTATATAGAGCAAATGAGAAATTTTCTTCATAGTCTGACCTCTTGTCAGCTATATGACTCAAAAATCGTCTATTAGATATGACCATGGACTATATTGAGATGAGAGGAGACTTATACTTTGAATTTTGAACAACTAGATTTTTTTACCAACTCTTGACAGATTTATTGAAATAATTTTTTCAATATACAAGACAATTTGACTTTTTGAAGAAATAGTATTCTTCAAGTTCATTGATAACAAAAACCAAAAAACATTATTTTATTATATTAAGTTTACTTTTGTTCTTTGACAATTATTTTCTTCCATATGATAAAATGCATTAATTATGTCAATGAATAAATATGAATTAGTTATACTGAATTCTGACCTTACTTTTCTAAAAGAAATAATAATTCTAATTTCATGACTAATTTCTGATTATATTTCAAATAGAAAAGTTTGCATATAAATAATATGTAACACTTCTCTAATTATAAGGTTTTACTTTTCTGAAATTGTCAAAATTAACTTTATAAATTATATGACTATTTTTATAAATTATATGAATATTTTTTAATATATACAGTGTTTTTATGACAGAAAATTTTAATTACATCAACTACATTTCAATTAAATACTATTTTCTCAATTAAATGAAGTAGTTATATATTATATGACATTAATCATTTTTGAAATGACAGAATACTTTATTTTAAGTAGAATAATTTCCTAGTTTTATTTTAATAATTTTTCTATTTCATGAAGGTTTTCTCAATTGCTAAACTACTGTGCTCTATTGATAGAACTACTTTTTCATTACTATCAACACAGTTTATTAAAAATGCCTATATTCTCTATTAATGATTACTTTTTTTAAGATAGAATTTTTTTTATTAAGAGGTTAATATTTCTAATTCTCATTACTTTTTCTTCATATTCCAATACAGCAGAATAAGAAAGGCAGTATAAACGACAAATTAATATGAGTGTGTGTGTGTGTGTGTGTGTGTGGTGTGGTGGTGTATACTTATAAATATATATATATATAATCTAATATATAATATAATATCGATTAATAATATGATATCTATATATTATATAATATTATATATTATATATATTATATATTATGAAAGTAATAAATAAAAAGATTTACTTATTTTTGCAATCACTAGAATTTCTTCATCATCAATTATTATCAGAGCATAAATAAACGCATATGAATCTTGAAGAATGATTTGACTTGGGATAGATACAGCAGAAAAAAAGCAGGGATTAACCACAAAAGAAGGCGAATAATCGAAAACCAACAGATCAAATTTTAACACACAAAACACCTTATCAGTGTAATATAAACTTTCTTACGTACGCTTGTGACCATCATAAGCTTAATTGTATATCATTAGCAGCAGGAGGCAAAGAAACATCATGAGAACTTTTTTCAAACGAATGATAGGATATACGTTTGTTCCAAATATGATCAAATATCAAATTTGAGCGCTTAATTTTTCCCTCATGATTTCGGTCCACATGATGAATAAAAGGTAATGTTCTACGGGCCTTCACCCTAACGTACTATGAAAATTCAAGATGTACACAGCAAGCATCACGGGAATTCTTTGAAAGCTCATATAATGCCAGATTCTGCAATGACATAAAATTGACAAATCAATAAATTCTTCACTCGTCAATATATAAACATATGAAGAGCTTATAATCGTTGTTGGTGTTCAAAGATAGTAGTTGAAAAGAATACACATCAGAACATTTCTGTCTAAACAGAAGGTCATAGACTTTTCATCATTTGCAAAAACTACTACCAAAGTGAGAAGTTTTACAACTACCATCTCGATTTGTTCAAAAATTTTTAATCCAAACTGCAACCTTACTGAGACTATAACTTTCAACTCAACAAAAGGAATGATAAAACACGTAAACATCACCAATTGAATTTGGGCTCTTTCATGCACCAAGCATTCAATTTTGAGCATATAATTACTAATAAAAATTCTAACAATCCCTAGATGGGAACAACTTCAATGGATACTCAAAACCATCTAATGATAGCATACTCTTGTGCTAGTAAACCTGGATCACTTTAAAAAAGTGTACTTGGTTTCTTTTGGACAGTACCTGCAATAAACAATAACGACTAAAAAACAAAATAATATATTTAAATATATAAAATATGTGAATGAAAAAACTTCACTTAATAGGATCCCCATTGATGTTATAGAGAACTCGTACAGGTTTCTTTCTATCTTTTTCCGTCTTTATCAGCTGTGGATACATACAGTATTACCAACATATCCCTATAAAATACCAAAAAAGTCAAAGATAAGTTTGAAAAATAAAATAAACACACAACAAAAATTACAAAAGGGTAAATCTTTATAATAAATAGGTAGTTTATTATTATATAATATAAATGGTAATAAAAATTGCCATACTGTTTAAATTGAATATTATGATACATTCTGATTAATGAACTCTTTTCTGATGCTTGTTTACTATTTGATGATTATTTATTTTATGCATGACGATAACTATTTTCATAATTACAATTACTTTCTGATTATTACAAGGAACTACTTTTGATATATACTACTTTTTGATAATGAATTATTTTGAGTTAAGAAAGAAATGTTCAAACAAAGGTAAATTTTTTAGAACAAAAGGTAAACTTCAGAATAAACAAGGTATGGTTTCAAAACAATAGTAACATGTTTTAATAAACTAAGCGATTGGTTTAAAGGAAAATAATTTGAAAACATACAAACCAAACACAAGAATTATAAATTAAATACCATTAAATACTAAATGAAACATAAATATAACAATGCAAGGCAACAAGTACGTTGACAGACATCTTCCTTGGTCAATAGAATATTTTGAACCATAAGATAAAAAGTGCCGAATTCAACGGAATTAGCATAAATGGCTTGCTGAGTTAGCCCTCAGGCCTTATCTAGTCATTGGGTGTTTTTTAATGAGAAAGATGGATTGGAATGGCGATGAAGATTGCATTAAGATTGGATGAGAGCAGATTTTCAGATCTATCTCAAAATGATCTCAATGATTAAATAAATGTTCTTCGAATCCTCTCGCTGCTTCTGCCAACCACTACCTACACTGCTCTGCTTCCTACCTGGACAATTTTGCCCCCTGTTTAATAATTCCTTCAATTCCTTCGCTTATACACATTTTAACTTTTTCAATCAGCTTTTTCTTTGATAAAAATAACATTGTAAAAACAGTAGATATTAGACAATATCTATGACCGTAATCTTTAACTTCAGTTATATCAGATACGGTTCATTAACGTGGTTTACCTTGAACAACGACAGAATCAACACATATCTTCACCATGCATCTCTAGCTTATTACTATTTTTATTCCACAACAGAGCGAACACATTGGATATACTTTGCACACAGCATGTATGATCACCAGTCATGTTACACCAATCCTGATATACACATCTGTTACCAGATACTGATTAGCAAATAATTTCTACACGACGATCTCAGTGTCTTTTCAACATCAAACATCTTTAATCAGATCCTTTACACGGCTAAGCTTCTTCGTGTTTCTAAGAAATAATAGAAAAAATAAGCAAATATACAAATGATTAAAAATAAACCATATTGCTATAAAAAAGCTTCTCCATCTAAAAAAACTACCTGAATAAAAGACAAAAACAAACAACAAATGAAACTACTTTTTTATTAAATCAATTACTTTACATATATATTAATAAATCACAAGAACTCATAATGAAATAAAAAAGAAATCCTTGTAAACAAAGTAGTAATAATAATGAATATAATAGAAAAGGTACTATTTTTAATAAAAGGTAAGCTTAAAAACATAAAATGTAAATAGAATTAGTTTTCTGAATTATGTGACTAGTTTTTTATTATTTGAGTACATTTCTAATTATAAATACTTTTTCTAATTTGAACATTTTTATCAGTTTTCAATGTAAAGTATTAGCAAGATAATAAATAATAATGAACTACTATTCTAATATATTTATAACTTATATTATTGAGTTAGAGGTTTTTCTATACATAAGTTATATTGACTTAATTTATTAATTGGATACTATTCTAAAATATGAATACTTTTCTGATTAATAAACTTTTATGAGATATATGATACTTAAAAATGAATTTACTTTTGTTAATGACTTTTTGAATCATGAAATAATAATTTATTATGAACTACTGTTCTGATAATGAACTACTTTTCTAGATTTTATCTTTCTTTTTGATTATATGAATCACTTTTGTGCATTACATAGATCACCTTTTTATTACAGAAGAGAAAATATAATGATTTTTATTAATTAAATATACGCATTATTGAATAACTATTTTCTTTAATAATTATTTCTCTGTTTTACTTTGATTACTTGTAAGAATAGGATCAATATTTTTTTTTTCAAACAAAAAGTAGTATTTTCACAATAAGTAACTTAATATTTAAAGAATTTAATAATGATTAAAAATGAACAAAATCAGGCAATGTAACCAAAAAAAAATCTAAACTACAAAAGAGCACAAAAAAGCAGATATAAATGAGCATTAAAAAAAAGTGAAAAGTAGTTTAATTTATCAAAATTAAGTATATAAAATAAATAATCACATATTTAAACTTAATTTGATATAAATAAAAATAATCATGAAACAAGAAAAACAAGGTCATTGAGAATAATGAACAAAAAATACATACACAGCATATACGAATAAAAACAATAAAAAGTGCATGATAACACACTAGAATAAATATTTCTTCCCATCAAATAAATTATTTTCCTATTTTCTTTATTATTTTTAAAATAGATCATATTTTTCATTTTAAACAAAAGTAAGTATTTTAACAAATAAGTATCTAATATTTAAAGAAGTAAACCCATAACAAGAATTAAAATTGACATAAGCAATCAGCAATATTAAACCCAAAAAAACAATATAACTACAAATGGACACAAACAAGATTATAAAAAATTGGAGGATACATAGTGATAAGTAAGTTAATTTTGTTAAATAAAGTAAGCTATAATAAATCACATATAATACTGAATTTCATATTGAAAAAATCGAAAAATGAAGCATAATTGAATATAAACCTAATTTAAGACATTTAAATGATGTTAATTTAAGAAAGCAGTAAACAATGAAATAACGCTGAAAAGATGTCAATCTTCTGTTCCTTAAACAATTTGAGGACATTTTGAATTTTTGTCATTTTGTTAAATCACAACACTATGGTAAGAAACGAAAATATGTGAATTGAAGAGCAAGAATTAAAAAGAAAAAAGGGAAAAGGATTCAAGTAACGAAATGCCAAAAAATGAAATTGGAGAAGAAATGACAAAAGAAGAAGAAGAAGAAGAATGATCAACAACAACAACGAGACGAATCGATGGGAGAGTCAAAAACTAAACGATGTAGACTATGTTTGAAATGAATTCCGAACCAAAATAAGGAAACGGTAAAACACTCAAGAATCGTTATCGTTGGGTTCTTATGACGTGAATGGGCTTCCGTTTTAAGCTATATTTGGGCTTCGTTTTGGATTAAAATAGAGACAACAAAAAGCTTTGATGTGCTTGCACAATTCAAGTATTGGTTAAATTTTGCAGGATTTGTTGAAGTTACTAACTCAGGGATGGCCAACTAATCAAATGTCTGAATGAAATGTAGCACTGATATTCTTTCGTTGCATCACTACTATTCAATGCAATGCTTTGGTATAGTCCATGCATTTCTAATCATAAAAACAAATAAAAATAAAACAATTTGATATGTTATATTTAATATGATAATTATTGATAGCTAATTGATCTTATGTACTTATTGAGACATAGGAAATTTTTTCCTGAGTTTTTTTCCCATCCCATAAATCTCCGATTCTTTTACTTGTCATTCATTTGCAGTTTCAGAACATTTGACTACTAATTAATAAATTGTATTGTTAGAAAATGTTCTTATTTTACAAGAAAATTGATTTATACATTATCATTAAGGGACGAATATAAAACATTTCACTTGATATTTGCCATTATAAATTTGCCAAAAATATGGTACAAAGCTTATTACTTGACTTATCCAAAAAGGAAAATTGGCAGTAAAAGAATCGGATGGAGTTATATTAAATCTTTTATACATTATTAATATTAATCAAACTTTAACATAGTGGTGCATGACACGGAAATACTTATTAGCAATTCGGAAATAATATCGCCAGATCGAGTATTAATATTGTTGTGTATATTTGCACATGGGCATATTTTCAAGGCCAATAATTAATAATGGACTCAATGTAAGTAAATATTGACTATATAGGTTGGGTCAATCACACTTATGGCAAGTGGAGTTTATGAATGACACTGACACTAGGGTATGTTGGTATGAACTGTTTACTTAAGGACTGCACTTTTACCTTAATGGATATAAGGACTAAATATTACAGCCAGGTAATGCAAACAAGAACTTAAATTCATAGCTTCTCTGAAATTGTTCTATATGCAAATCAGAAGGGATTTTACTCCTGATCTAGGGAGTCCAACTTGTTTTTGTAGGTAGAATGAGGGATAGGTTCAGCCCATGCCAAAAGGCCATTTGGAGCTTGCACCGACTTAAGGACAATTATTGTACAAATTTTGGGTTAGAAGTGAGGGTCGTTGTTGCATCATGGTGAACAGATGAATTTACGTCATAATTCTACATGAGGATCCTGGTCCAGATAGGAGGAGTTAGAGTAATACCCTGGCGTAATCTGTAAAAGCTGGACAATCCCACGATTCAACTAGTAAACCAAGATTAATAAGTGAAGCAGTAAGTTTTACTTTGTTTCATCATACTTTCACAAAGCTATCAGATGTTATACTACTCTTTGTGGTATATACGCTGAATGGATGAACTTGGTGAATTCTAAGATATTAGTGAGTTAGTGTAAAAGCAACTTCACTTTGGTGGTAATGATGATATATATTATAAGTAAGCTTCATAACTGGGATCTTGGGAATTATGTTAAAAGGAAAATTCTCAAGATCTCATACATGATAGTAAATCGGTCAAATATTGGTTGATGGAAACAAAGATTAAAATAGATGGAAATTCATGCGCCTAATCTACAAAATGGATGAGATCATGTAAGTAAGGAAGTCAAGTGGAAGAGCAATGAAATTATGAGGATAATTTACATGAAAAAGGGAATTTGCTGCAATAATCAAGAAAGTATGTAAGATCTAATATCATGTTGCTTTTCCCCAAAAAACATAAGCTTATCGCTAAGTATTTTTTCCTTTTTGTTATGTCTTATTTTATTATTTTGCATATTTGCATATGTTGTTGATTGTTTATTGTGAGTTAGTAATATTCAACTTGTTGGCATGGATAAAAACATTATATAGTGGTGAAAATATTGTTAAAAGCTTATGTTAAAATTCCTCAGTGTTTGTTAGATATGACTTAGAAAAATGTAAGTGGTGTTTTTATGAACACCTTATTTTCTAAGTATTATTAACTTTGATGTATATTTTATGATTATTATTTGCACTCTTAAATCCAAATTTGGTCATGTTGTGACAAGTACAATTATATCAGGTATGTCCACTTTAGCTAAACATATTAACGGACATATGGGTTTACATGAAAAGAGTTGGAATGTAGAATATTTAAGTGGTATGGTTCGGTGGGATCTGGTCTAGTATCATACTAGTGGGCACTGCTGGTTTCATGTACAGTTCGGTCTCCAGTTGGTATGTACCTGGTCTCATCTCCTAGTCGCGGCATCTGGTCAATGTACTGGTCATCGCACTGGTCTCATCCCTGGTCAGAGGATGGTCATGTATCCTGGTCGGGATTTAGTCACTAGTTCTTTAATCAAGTGTAGATTATAGAAGAAATAAAGTCGATGTTCATATGTTCAGGCTTAATGGATTGGTCTAAGGTGGTCATGATTTTTGGTTATCAGTGCTGAACTGAAGGGAACCAATCCTAAGTTACTCGGCAGGGCTAGGTATGGTCACTACGATAGTTTGAGGTCTATTTCTAGTCCCATGTCTAGTTTATGATGATTAATCTATTTTCTACAGAGTTTAGGTAAGCTGGTGAAGAGGCTTGGTAAATCCTACTCTTACTAAGGTTGTTAAGTTGGTGAGAGCCACTGTATAAGAAAATCTAATCTTCTACAGAGTTGGTACCTAGGGTTGGTGAAGAGCGTCTAGTAAAATACTACTCTTCTAAGACTTAGGTACAGGTTGGTGAGAGCCATGTAAAAATCTACTCTTCTAAAGAGTGAGGTAATAGGTTGACATGATCACTGGTAAAATCTATCTTCTACAATGATTGGCACAGGTGGTGAAAAGCCACTGATAAAAATTATCTTTCTAAGAGTAGTGTTAGGCTGTGAACACTAGTAAATAACTAATCTTTCTAAGATTAGTTTGGCGTGTAAGCACCTAGTTACAAAAAAAAATTCTACTCTTTTAAAGAGTTAGGTATGAGGTCGATATGTCCTGGTAATCCTACTCTTTTTACAGAGTTAGGTACAGGCTGGTGAAGAGCTGCCTGGTAAAATCCTACCTTCTAAAGAGTTAGGTCAGGCGACAGTATTGGTAAAACTACTCCTAATATAAGAGTAGGTACTGGTTGATCGTCCTGGTAAATCCTTACTCTTCTAACAGAGTAGGTACCACGCTGGTGGAGCCACTGGTAAAAATCCTACTTTGTCTATTAACGAGTTAGGTACAGGTGATAGTAATGGTAAAATTTTACTGCTTCTAAAGAGTTTGGTAAGGTGTGAAGAAGTCGCTGTAAAATCCTTCTCTTATAAATTGCGGTGAGTTACCTGGTGTGAGAGCCATCTGGTAAAAATCCTCTCTTTCTTAAAAGTAGGTTTGGTGGTACCAGGTTGTGCAAAGATGCATGGTAAAATCTTCTTCTAAGAGTACATTAAAGCCTTGAAAACTCTCAAGAGTATGGTACAGGTTGGTAGAGCACAGTAAAAATCCTTCTCTTACCTAATGAGTTAGGTACAGGTTGGTGAAGAGAGCTTTGGTAAAAAAACCTACTGATTTTATGAGTACGGGTGAGGATCATGTCATCTGGTAAATCCTTTTTATGAGATAAGGTATCAGACATGATCATGTCATTAATTAAATCTTGGTTCACTAGAACCAGGTACCAGATGATTCTTATCCTGGAAAAATCCTATTCTTATGAATAAGTACCAATGATCAATCATGCTGGTTAAATCCTATTCTGTATGATGTAAGTATAGCATGAGCATGTCATTAATGAAAATTCTGTTTACTAGAACCACGTACCAGCATGATCATGTCATCTGGTTAAATCCTTTTTATGAGATTGGTATCAGTATGATCTTGCATCTAATTAAATCCTAGTTCACTGAACCAGGTACCAGCATGATTCTTGTCCCTGGTAAAAATTCCGCTCTTTATAGAATAGGTGCTAGTATGTATCATGTCTTCTAGTTTAAAATCCTGTTCAATAGAAAGGTACCAGAATGATATGTTTCTGGTTTATCATGTCCAAATAAAAGATTTATGTCTTATTGAATTTGCATGATTATCTTTAGTATAACATTTATATAACTAATCCAATTCAGATGTATGTGATAATATTTCTACATATTATCACTTAGTCTGGGGGCTGATAGTACCCCGGTATCTGTACCAAGTAGGTGTGCTAAACATTGACTTTGATTATTAGTAAAATTTATTTTAACTACAATAATTAACAATTAATATCATTTACCTATTAAAGATAAATATTTCAAGTATAAATATATGTGATTAATATTCTTACATATTATCACTTAAGTCTTGGAGGACTAATAGATACCATTCACTGCACTCCTGATTGGTAACCTAAACATGTTAATATTATCAAACATTTAACTACTAGCATTTAAATCAAATTATGGATTTTACTTGTGCATATATTACATTCAAAAGGGCATCCAAAAAAATCCAAATTGCCATTGTCTAATTAAAGCATAAGAAATAGTCAGATTGATTATGTCATTGATATATCTGCTCATTCGAGCCAAGTACAGCTTGATTTGTCATCTGGTAAAATCGCTCATTTTGTAAGGTACAAACTCAAAATAAGGTCATAGAACGTAACATTTTAGCTGTTAATCACGTATCTTGGGGTTATAGGTCCGCCTACACCCTGGTAGGATTGTCTCTACAAACCTACCCTTGTTTTAGTTAAAACATTATATAAACATGATAACATTCTACATGTTATTCACTTCTGTCGTTCGGGGTTTATAGTACGTACACCCTGGTAGATTCTTTACAAACCTACCCTTTTTATAAGTGAATAATTATCACAAGACATGTGATTAACATTTCTACAAGTTAATTCACTTAGTCTTAGGGTTTATAGGTTCACCTAACCCCTGGTAGGTTTGTCTCTACAAACCTACCTTGTTTAATTAAATTAAACAATATTAAAAGTTAACATTTCGACATGTGAATCACTTATGTCTAGGATTATATGTTCACCTACCCTGGTAGGATAGTTCTACAAACCACCTTGTTTTTAAGTTAAACAATTATACATGACATGTGATTAAATTCTACATGTTAATTCACTTATGTCTTGGTTATAGGTTCCACCTACACCCTGTAGGGTTGTTCTACAAACCTACCTGTTTACTAAATTAAACAATATTATAAGACATGTATTAACATTTACATGTTAATTACTTATGTCTTGTGGTTTTTAGGTTCCATCTACACCCTGGTAGGATTTTATCTCTACAAACCTACCTTGTTTTTATAGTTAACATTATCACTAGATGTGATTAACATTTACATGTTAATTACTTATGTCTTGGGGTTTAGTTACACCTACACCCTGGTCGGGTTGTCTCTACAAACTACTCTTGTTTTATTATGTTAGATAATTAAGAATGTGATATACATTTCACATGTTAATCACTTATGTCTTGGGTTATAGTTCCTACACCCTGGTAAGATTTGTCTCTATAAAACTTGTTTTCTGAATTGCTATTTACGCCTGAATTACTGACCGCTAAAATCGTAACAGTTTCCAAATAACCTTAGTCAAACTAACCTATATTACTTCTCTCTTTGACCTCTCACTAAACCACCACCCCACTGCGCCACCATCACCTACTCATTCTTACCACCTTGCAACCACCACCACTCACTTCTCATTTACAAACCTTGTACGACCACCACGGACCACCCCACTTCTCAGTTTTCACCCATTTTGCAACCATTAAAATCTCTTAACAGTCAATTCAACCTTTGCAATCACGCTACATAGCCTCCAAACACTACAGTGTAAACACTAAACCTTCACTTACGCCTAACATAGCCACATCCCGTCATTTCTCTCCACCACCTCAAGAGGGTCCCTCTCACGCACATGGACGGGACATCATACTACCTTAAAAAATCGCATCAAATATGGTCGAAGTTAACATTCGACCTTCTCATTCTCGAAAATTCCAGAAAGTGACTTGCATGTGAAGTCACATCATGGATTTATTGTCGTGCAGTCCATGGCACCTGTGTGATTGTCTGCAAGTCCATGGGCACTGTGTGATTTTGTCGCAAGTCCATGACATTGTATTTGCACGAAGTCTCACGAGAAGTTGTGTGACTTAACAGGTAATTCCCATGGATTACGTGTCATAATCACGTGAGACACATGGAATTGTCGTGTGAGAATACGCAGTAACTAGGGACTGCTTGTAAGTATCATGCAGGTTTACCATGACCTGTTGTGACAATCACGCAGTAACCAGTGGACGTGTGTTGATTTTACATGCAAGTCTACTTATTTGATTTTGTTTTTTTTTTAAAAAAATTAAAATTGACCTCTCTGTCGAGTCTTCGTGTGTATGGGAGGCATTAGCATACAGTAATTTAAAAATAACCTTTCTCATCTTTCTATCATAATCGTAATTAACTACAATTACAAACTCTCCAATATTATGATTAAATTTCAACTATTCCATCAGAGCTTCTCTGATTTTGTAATTTTTATAAATGGATTGAAATATCAAAAAACAAAACAAATATAAACTTTCACCCAGTAACTCAAATAGAGAAATATCCACATTCAATCATAGCTTTATCTAACTAAAATTATCCCGATAACATACATAAAAATTCATACTTTTACACACACATACACTAGAATCTACTTAAATACTAATAAAGTAGATTTTTAGACAATAATAATACTTTAGCGATTTTTAAAACACAAGTCACAAACATTCAGAAGAATAAATCATAAGCGTATATTACTGAATCCAAATTAGGAATGCTGTGTGTGCAAAGGCGGCAGGGGAATAGTGATGGTCAAGGTGCAGCACGCAGCAGAGCTGGGGAGTGGTCGCGGAATGGGTGGCCTGAGTGTTGAAAGGGAGAGAAGGAGTTGTTGGGTTGTGTCGGTGGTTGCCTTAAAACTAGTGTCGGTTAGAGGTGGTTAGTGATGCGGTTGATGAGAGAGTGGGTGTAGGTGAGTGAAATGTGAGAGGGTAATGAGGTGTGAGGGGTAATTGAGTCATAACCTAAAATCGGGGGTTACAAGTAAATACTTGGTATTTGCAATCCCCTTGTTTTAATTAAGTTAAAACAATTATCTCAAGACATTGTTAACATTTACAATGGAATTCACTTATGTTTGGGGTTTAAGGTTAACCTAACCTGGTAGGTTTGTCTTACAAACTACCCTTTATTTATTTAAGTTAAAAACAATATCATAAGAATGTGATTAACATTCTCACATGTTATTTCTTATGTCTTGGGTTTATAGGTTACCCTACACCCTGTAGGTTTGTCTACAAACCTCCTGTTTTATAAGTAACATTATCATAAGACATGTGATTAACATTTTCATGTTTTCACTTCTGTTAGGTTTATAGTTCCACCTACACCCTGGTAGGATTTTCTATAACCTACCTTGTTTTATTAAATTAAACATTATCATAAGACATGTGATTAACATTTCTACATGTAATTTATTATGTCTTAGGGGTTTATAGGTCATCATATCCTAGGTAGGTTTGTCTCTACAACTACCCTGTTTATTAATTAAAAAATTAATAAAGACATGTGATTAACATTTCTACATGTTCACTTATCTCTTGGGGTTATAGGTTCACTACACTCCTGGTAGGTTTGTTTCAACAAACTTGCATTTATGAAAACATTTGACCATGTCACACGGTATAACCCTATTCATTCGAGTCAGTACCATGTATCCTATGCCACGTAAATCCTACTCAATGGAGCCAGGTACCTGTGATCTTCTCACCAGGTTCAATGGAACTTTACATGTTCCAAATTCATGTTTTTCTCTTTTTGGCTTCTAGCTTAGAGGTTATAAGTCGGTCTTTCTATATCAAATTGCAGTCTTATTGACTCTATCATCAATGTTATTAAAGTTGGAAAATTAAGGTGTTCCTTCTCTTCTGATTTTAACACCAAATCCAAGGCTAATGTAATTGATCGCATGAAAAAAATATAATTCTATTAGAATTAAGTACTCGAATGCAGGAATATGCCTGAAATCTTAAATGATATTGATAACAAGAAATCAGGCACTCATTTCGATCTTTGCGAAAAAAAAAGGTCAAGATAAGTTTCGTAAGTCTAGTCTACCTAATAACTTGCAAATTTTCATCTAAAAAAGGGGAGAAGAATCAATTCTTCGCTTCAAATTTCTTGGCTTATAGTTAAATGTGACTTAAGCTTGAAAGTAGTAAATCAGGGAGACCTTGGTAAACCCAATAGCCTGGTAAAATACATATTACCAGGTCTGTGGGGGGGGGGGTGGCAATGTGTTGGTGTATATTTGCCCATTGAGCAAAATCTTCAAGCCAAATAATTACGGAATCAATGTAAGTCAAATAAAGACTAATGGTTGGTCAATCCACTCATGGTCAATGGGTTTCATGAGCATGACACTAACCTAAGGTAGTATGACATGTCCAAGTCAGCTAGCTGCACATTTCACTCTAAATGATATAAGGCATAATTATTACCAGCCAGGTAATCCCAAAAACAACTCTAATTCATATGCTTCCTCTGGAATTGTCTCTAACACTCCTCGAAGGGTTACTCCTGGATCCCACGGGTAGTCCTCCTTGTTTTGTAGGCGAGAAAGGAAAGGTTCAGCCCATATCACTGGCCCATTTGGAGCTGCCACTCAGTAGGACAATTATTGTACAAACAATATATGGAGACTTGAAGCCTTGCATTTCTTGAAGTGGAGTAACCAATGGTATGCATTTCATTTCATTAATATATTAGGATAAGGATAGCTGAATCGGTATGCGGCTAAAACATGGCTTTCTTGGCTTGGACATGTGGTAGTAATTTGATGTTGAATGTTTGATCCTTCTCCTAAAATGCTTTTGAATTTGTATAATGTATGTTGACTATGATGAGATTTTACAAGCGAGTTTGTATTATTTTATCTCCATGTTTGCATACATGATTGTTAGTTATTCTAATAATGTAACTAGGTTCTTGGACGGAGAAATGATTTTTTGTTAGCATTATCGATGACAGTTCTCGAGTTATAGATTTGGTGATGACCTATTTTTATTTAATAGTGTAACAATTGTAATAACTTTGACTTGTGTATTTCTTATGAGATAAGAAACACAATGTGTTGGTTTAGGATTTGTGTCAAATTCAAGGATTGTATTAATTGCTCAAGTTTAGTCTACAAGTTTGAAAGAAAAACAACATGATGTCATTGGGTAATCACAAATGATGTATAAGATTATGTCAACTATTGTCATGTGTTGGATTCAATTACTTAGCTTGCTCTCCAAGGTCATCTGTTATAATACCCTGCCCGTCTAGCTTATAGTTACAACTATACCGATGAGTACAGACACCAATACTCTTCAAATTATCGACTCCTTTGGAGTTTACTACTATATCTCTATGTAAGTATAAAAAAGGTAGAGTGACAGAAAGACCTATAGGAAGAGGTAGTTGGAAAACAAAGAAGGCTTCCAAAAATGTTTAGGGAAGGTGATCATGTAAATATATCAGCCCAATCCAACTTTTGATCCTCTAATTTAACAAATAGTTACCAAACTTATACACAATCACTTACTCCTCCATTTTACGTTAGTTTTCACCTAAGGGTTTGGTTTTTACATGATCCTCTTTCGATATATATATATATATTATATATATATATATAATATATATTATATATATATATATATAATATATAATATATAGAGAGAGAGAGAGAGAGAGAGAGAGAGGGTCAAGATCCAATGAAAACCACATGTTTATGAGAACGTGAAAACCAAAACAATGGGTACATTTTCATTTAAGGGTACATACAAGCAGTAAAGGGTACGCGAGACTTTCGCTACTGTTGATGAACAGACGCATACCTTTTAACATTCAATGTACCCAGATTAATTATAGTATATATATAGATTAATCGTGACGTCATCTGAAATCCTACGGTCAAGATTAAAGTTTTTAGTTTCACCTAAGTTTTTGTTTTCACATGATCCTATTCCTATATATAGAGTCAGGATCCAGTGAAAACCAATGTTATATGAAAACGTCCAAACCAAAATAAATGGGTACATTTTACATTTTAAGGGTACATACAAGCAGTAAAGGGGTAACAAGATTTGTACTGTGTTGAACAGTACACGGGTACCTTTAAACTTCAATGTCCAATGAATACAGTAAAGG
>SNQN01000338.1:75265-87488 GCA_008642245.1 Bassia scoparia | reverse complement strand
TATAGGTATTATAATATATATATATATTATATATATATATAATTAATATATATATATATATTATATAATATTATATATATATAGAGAGAAAGAGATGAGAGAGAGAGAGAGGAGTCAAGATCCAATGAAAACCACATGTTATATGAGAACGTAAAAACCAAAACAATGGTACATTTACATTTTAAGGTACTACAATCAATAAAGGGTCGCGAGACTTTACCTTTTATGAACGTACACGCATACCCCTTTAAACATTCAATGTACCCCAGATGAATTTAAGATATATATAATTAATAATCGTGACTTCCATCTTGAAATCCTACGGTCAAGATTAAAAGTTTTAGTTTTCACCTAAGTTTTGTTTTTCACATGATCCTATTCCTATATATGAGTCAGGATCAGTGAAACCACATGTTATATGAAAACGTCCAAACCAAAAAAATGGGACATTTTACATTTTAAGGGTACATACAAGCAGTAAAGGGGTACACAAGACTTTCAGCTACTGTGATGCATACACTGTACCCCTTTAAACCTTCAATTACCCCAAATTGAAATACAAGTACGATGGATTAAATCGTGACCGTCCATCTCGAAATCCTCCGGTCAAGATTAAAAGTTTTTATTTTCACCTAAGTTTGTGTTTTCAATGACCTAATTCCTATATATATACACATACATACATACATACATACATATACAATATATATATATATATATATATATATATATATATATATGTAGAAATTAATTAGAAATTTTCTCACATTGTGAAACAATTATAAGATTCCAAAAAATATCACATTAGAAACGGAGGAAGCATATGCTTATATATAAAATGTTTCATATTATAAAACTATTGTATGTATGATACTTGTG
Source organism: Bassia scoparia (assembly GCA_008642245.1). Taxonomy (NCBI): domain Eukaryota; kingdom Viridiplantae; phylum Streptophyta; class Magnoliopsida; order Caryophyllales; family Amaranthaceae; genus Bassia; species Bassia scoparia. Next base: position 86,609 of record SNQN01000338.1, on the reverse strand, counting down.
TTCTTATGGAGAGTGAGGATAGCTCAAGTGGTAAAGCTTCCCTTTTGATGTGAAAATCCTGGATTGATTCTCTCCCCGCCTTGTGGCTCTTAGCCAAAAAACATTCATATTAAAGTCAATGACACTTACAATTCTGACAAACACTAGGACATACATAATACTATGAACTTTACATTAAAAACATATTTGATTAAAATTTTCCTTAAATAATCCCTTCATCTTATCAATACGGATCTGGAAATCGCCATATTCGACTTTATTTGATGCGTAGTTATGTTGACCATGTAAATCTGTAGACTCCCAATCTGACAAAAATAATGAAACCATAATTCTTCAACTTGTAAACTAAATCCATCGCTTGAACCAGGACAAAATGAAGTAGAAACCAACAGCAGCTAAACCTGTGGGTTTAATTAGTTGGACTGCTCTACAAAGCCAACCCCATAGTTCTACATCGAGACAACCCTTCTCCAATATTTTTAAGGTAACAACCAAACTTCAAAGGAAACAATGGTGGATGACTCCATGATTGATCCGATGACAACCAAAAGAATTAATTGTAAAACAATAAAACTCACTCAAATCCTTATTTAACCAAATAAAGCTAAAAAAAAAAACTAAGCGAAAAAAAGGATTTTTTTTTTTTGGTTTACCACTGGTTAAAACACCAATGGAATCTATAACGAAGAATATTATGAAGATCAAGAACAAGAAGACGAAAAACAAAGAGGATGAAGAAGGAAGAAAAGGAAACCCTAAAAAAAGTAATAACCTAGGCGAAGGCTGACTTAAACCCTCTCAAGGAAAAAACTATATGGGATTCCAAAAGGATAAGAAATCAAATCATTCTTAAACTTTAATGATTGACATAAACTTTTTTAGTTGAAACATAATATTTCGTAATAACTCTGCGTCGCGTTCTTATGTTAGTGTCAATATAAAATAAGAGTCAGGCTATTGTATAATAGTTAGTTGTCTAACTAGATAAATGTATTGTCATTTTTTAACACACCAATAATTCTATTTTTCCTGTGAATATTTAATTGAAGATACAGAGAACATTGACATGTTATCGCCACGCGTTAAAACGTTTCGACTTATTCAGAATATAAGCGAAAAAAGAACTAAAACTTTAAAAACAAAACATTTAGAAACTTCAAATTTAAACCGTACAATTGGAACCAGTCTTGCCCTTAATAAGAAGCCGAGATCAATGTTTTGTCAAACTACAAAACTTGGAAAACATTTTGTCCAATTAAAAGTACAATAATTTCAAACACACAGTCCAAGTATTTAACACTCGAACACTCCCATAACCCCAACGCTACAAGAGCACATGCATAGCCATCAACAAACCTACACAATCATGTGAAAAGTCTGCTCCCCATAATTTCAAAATGATATAAGGATCACACAAGTCGACCAAGAAAAAAATGTGGACACACACACAAACTAAAAACACGCAATCAGCAAAGCTAAGTACATACACTAACGAATCGAGAAACAAACAGACAGCATCTCCCTAAAATAACATACCATTACACAACTGCAAGAAAAAAAAACCCAACGAGGTGTTCATAACTGTTGAACCCTAGTTTTGATGAATGAATAACAAACAAAAGCAAACTCTATGTTTAAAATGATGTGTGTGTTAGATGTGATTTACAGGAAATGTCTTGAAAGTCTTATGAGTTAGGATCATCCAAAGAGTGGAAAGGGAGCTTCTGTGATTTGAAGACTGGGAGTTCAAGGAGAAACTCAAGGTGCTGGAACTCGAGTCCCTGGAGATTCAAGATTTAGACTTACTAGTGATCGACATAAGAAGCACAGGATATATAAGTTTAGGATATTGTATTTTAGACTATTGTAAGTTTAGCATATTGTGTGCAATATGGCTCAATAAAAATAAGGCATTAAAATCGATTTAATAAAGGAATTTATTAAAAGATATAAATTAAGGATAAATGTTAAAAAGTATCTCTAAGTAATAATAAATCCTAAGTGTTGATTCAAATAAAATCTTTTTTAAAACCTTCCAGATTTATCTTGTTAGAATTATTTGAAAAATCGGATTTTACCTTATTATATTTTACAAATTGTTTTTCGACAAAAAGATATTTTGAGAAAATGTTTAAATGATTTTAAAATAATTAAGAAACAAAACTGTGAATAGCTGTAACCTAAGGCTTGATCATCAAGCAAAATTAGTTGAGAAATTAAAGAACAAACACTATATTCCACTGATTAATAGAACGTGTGAATTATGGACGTGCATGCAAGTTCACTAAGGCATGACTTCCTACTTCGTAGGGAGTGATGTGTATGGACTTACTGCTTCCATCCCGCTTAACATTGATCTATAAATACATATGACCAAATCAGTTTAACACACACTTGAGCATAAACGAATTTGAGTCATCCTACATACATTGCTAAACAGTTATTGTTTTACAATCGAGTTGTAATTGTTTCAAGTAGAGTTGTTACTTGAAGAGGGCTTTGGGTTGATGTTCATCCAGAGAGGCTTGTTAAGAGAGTTTAGCTTACAAGAGTGTGAGTGCTCAATCAATAGAGAGGTTGGTTGAGAGGCTTTCGAGTTCTAAGGAACTTGGAAGAGGTCTAATTGAACTAGGTGTGGTATCCGAATTAATCTAAGAGAATCTTTGTGGTATCGTAACAGTTATTCTCTTGACAAGTTGTCAAGAGAGTCTGTTTTAGTGAAAACTCGCATCTCGTTTCCTGTATATATATATATATCGGAAGAGGATCATGTAAAAACCAAACCCTTAGGTGAAAACTAACGTAGAAATGGAGGGAGTAAGTTGATTGTGTATAAGTTTTGGTAAACTATTTGTTAAATTAGAGGATCAAAAGTTGGATTGGGCTGATATATTTTACATGATCACCTTCCCTAAACATTTGTGGAAGCCTTCTTTGTTTTCCAAGCTACCTCTTCCCTAYAGGTCTTTCTGTCACTCTACCTTTTTTAAATCTTACATAGAGAAGTATAGTAGTAAACTCCCAAAGGAGTCGATAATTTGAAGAAGTATATGTGTGTCTGGTACTCATCGGTATAAGTTGTAACTATAAGCTAGACGGGGCGGGTATTTATAATACAAGATGACCTTGGAGAGCAAGCTAAGTAATTGAATGCCAAACACATGACAACTGATTGTGACATAATCTTATGACATCATTTGTGAATTACCCAAGTGACATCATTGGTTGTTTTTCTTTCAAGACTTGTAGACTACTAAACTTGAGCAATTAATTAAATCTTGAATTTGTGACACAAATCCTAAACCCAACACATTGGTGTTTCTTCTCTAGTGTTATGTTTTTCTCGACGAATCTCGAGACCTAGTTATTACATGTTTACATATTATGAATAAGCTAGACAATCATTTGTGTATGCAGGGACACCATGGAAGACTAAATAATAGAAATACGAAAACTCGCTTGTAAAATCCTCGATCATATGTCGAAAGCATTGAACATTGATACAAATCTCAAAAGCTATGTATTAGGAGAAGGAAATCAAACATTCAAACGATCAGGATAAATTACTACCCACCATGTCCAGAGCCTAAGAAAGCCATTGGTTTAAGGCCGCATACCGATTCAGCTATCCTAATCCTATGATATTAATGAAATGAAATGCATACCATTGGTTTACTCCAGCTTCAAGAAATGCAAGGCCTTCAAGTCTACCATATGATATTTGTTTGTACAATAATTGGTCCTACTGAGGTGGCAAGCTCCAAATGGGCCAGTGATATGGGCTGAACCTTTCCTCTTCGTTCGTACCTACAAAACAAGGWGGACTACCCTGTGGGGATCCAGGAGTAACCCCTTCGATGGAGGTGTTAGAGACAATTTCCAGAGGAAGCATATGAATTTAGAGTGTGTTTTTGGGATTACCTGGGCTGGTAGGATATTTAGTGCCTTATATACCATTTAGAGGTGAAATGTGGCAGCTAGCTGACTTGGACATGTGTCATACATAGGCCTTAGGTTAGTGTCATGCTCATGAAACTCCATTGACCATGAGGTGTGGATTGACCCAACCTATTAGGTCATTATTTGTACTTACATTGAGTCCATTAGTAATTATTTGGGCCTTGAAGATATTTGGCCCAATGGGCAAATATACACCACAACTATGCCACCGCCCCCCCCCACAGACCTGGTAATATGTTATTTTACCAGGCTATTGGGTTTTACCAAGGTCTGCCCTGGTTTTATACTTTAGGCTTAAGTCAGTATTAACTATAAGCAAGAAATTTGAAGCGAAGAATTGATTCTTCTTCCCCTTATTTAGATGAGAAATTTGCAAGTTTTTAGGTAGACTAGACTTACGAAACTTTCATTGGACCTTTTTTTTTCGCAAAGATCGAAATAAGGTGCGCGTTTCTTGTTGATACATGATCATTTAAGATTTCAGGCTATATCCTGCATTCGAGTACTTAATTTAATAGAATTATATTTTTTCATGCGATCAAATTGACATTAAGCCTTGGAATTGGTGTTAAAATCAGAAAAGAGAAGGAACACCTTAATTTTTCCAGCTTTAATACATTGAGTTGAAGAGTCAATAAGACTGCAATTTGATATAGAAAGACCGACTTAATACCTCTAAGGCTAGAAGCAAAAGAGGAAAAACATATAATTTGGAACATGTAAAGTCATTTTGAACCTGGTGAGAAGTAACAGGTACCTGGCTCCTTGAGTAGGAATTTAACGTGGCATAGGATACATGGTACTGACTCGAATGAATAGGGTTATAACCGTGTGACATGGTCAATGTATTTCATAAATGCAAGTTTGTTGAAACAAACCTACCAGGAGTGTAGGTGGACCTATAACCCACAGAGATAAGTGAATTAACATGTAGAAATGTTATCACATGTCTTATATAATTGTTTAATTTAATAAACAGGGTAGTTTGTAGAGACAACTCCTACTGGGTATAGTGGATACCAATAAACCCCTAAGACATAAGTGAATTACATGTAGAAATGTTAATCACATGTCTTATGATAATTGTTTTAATTTAATAAAACAAGGTAGGTTTATAGAGAAATCCTACCAGGGTGTAGGTGGAAACTATAAACCACTAAGACAGAAGTGAATAACATGTAAAATGTTAATCACTGTCTTATGATAATTGTTTTACTTATAAACAGGTAGGTTTGTAGAGCAAACCTACAGGGGTGTAGGCGTAACTATAAACCCAAGACTAAGTGATAACATGTGAGAATGTTAATCACATGTCTTATGATAATTGTTTTAAACTTAATAAAATAAGGGTAGGTTTTGTAAGACAAATCTACCAGGGGTGTGGTGTAACTATAAACCCCCAAGACATAAGTGAATTACCATGTAGAAATGTTAATCAATGTCTTGAGATAATTGTTTAACTTAATAAAACAAGGGGATTGCTAAATACGCCAAGTATTTAACTTGTATACCGCCCGTATTTTAGGTTATGATCAATTACCCCACACTCATTTACCTCTCACATTCACATCACCTCACACCATCTCTCTCATCAACGCATCACACCACCCTCTAACCGACCTAGTTTTAACGGCAACCACGACACACCCAAATCACTCTTCTCTCACCTTACACTCAGGCACCAATTTCCGCGCACCTCCCAGCTCTGCTGAGTGCTGCCACTTAAGCACTCACTATCCGTGCATCACAAGCAATCACGGGTTGCATACAGCATTCCCTTTAATTTGGGATTAGTATTATGTGTTTATAGATTTTGATTCTTTCTGAATGTTGTGACTTGTGTTTTAAAAAATCTAACGTATTTATATATCCTAAAAATCTACTTTTAGTATATAAGTAGTTCTAGTGTAAGTGTGTGTAAAAGTATGATTTTTATGTATGTTTACTCGAGGATAATTGGTGTTTAGGTTAGATAACTATATGAATGGGATATATTCCTCATTTGAGTTATTGGGTGAAGTTGATATTTTTGATTTTGTTTTTGGATATTTATATCTTTAAATACAAGAATATTCAGAAGAAGCTCGTGAAATGAATAGTTGAATTATTATAATAATGGGAGTTGTAATATTTGTTGGTTAATTTACGATAGTGATAGAAAGGATGAGAGGGTTAGTTTTTAAAGTAACTGTATTGCTAAATGCTACCAAATGACGACACGAAGACTCGCGACGAGAGTCAGTATTTTATTGTTTTAAAAAAAAAAAACAAATCAAATAAAGTTAGACTTGCTGTGAAGAACACACACACGTCAGGTTACTGGGCGTGATTTGTCACATAACATGTCATGGTAACCTGCTGATTTACAAGCATGTCCATGGTTCTGCGTTTGAAAATTTTTTCAACAACGCATTATTCCATGGACCAGTGATAATGAACGTGAATCATGGGAATTACTGTTAAACCAACAACTTCTCGTGAGACTTCAGTAAGTCAAAATACATAGGTGTCATGGGACTTGCGGCGAACAAATCACGGGCCCATGGGGACTTGCAGACAAAATCCACCAGGTGCCATAGGGATCTTGCACGCAAAATACAAGGTGCCATTGGAACATGTGTGACTTTCATGCAGTACCTTTTTCTGGAAATTTCAGAGAATGAGAGTGAATGTTATCGACCATTATGTGGATTTTTTAAGGTGAGGTATGATGGCCCTCCATGGTAGCGGGGAGGTAGGGGATGCTCTATGGGAGGTGGTGCAGAGGAGAAATGACGGTGATGTGGCTATGTTAGGGCGTTAAGTGATGGTTTTAGTGTTTACACTCTAGTGTTTGGAGGCTATGGTAGCGGTGATTGCAAAGGTTGAAATTTGACGATGTTAAGAGATTTTAATGGGTTGCAAAATGGTGGTGAAAACTGAGAAGTGGGGTGGTGCCGTGGTGGTCGTAGCAAGGTTGTAATGAGAAGTGAGGTGGTGGTGGTTGCAAGGTGGTTGTARGAAGTGAGTAGGTGATGGTGGYGGCCAGTGGGGGTGGTGGGTTAGTGAGAGGTCAAAGAGAGAAGTAATATATGGGTTAGTTGTGACTAAGGGTATATTTGGAAACTTGTTACGTATTTTAGGCGGTATACAGTAATTTCAGGCGGTAAATAGCAATTCAGTAAAACAAGGGTGGTTTATAGAGACAAATCTTACCAGGGGTGTAGGAAGAACCTATAAACCCCCAAGACATAAGTGAATTAACATGTCGAAATGTTAATCACATGTCTTATGATAATTATCTTAACATAATAAAACAAGAGTAGGTTTGTAGAGACAACCCGACCAGGGGTGTAGGTGTAACCTATAAACCCCCAAGACATAAGTAAATTAACATGTAGAAATGTTAATCACAKGTCTAGTGATAATTRTTTTAACTTAATAAAACAAGGGTAGGTTTGTAGAGAAAAATCCTACCAGGGGTGTAGATGGAACCTAAAAACCCCACAAGACATAAGTGAATTAACATGTCGAAATGTTAATCACATGTCTTATAAATATTGTTTTAATTTAATAAAACAAGGGTAGGTTTGTARAGACAAAYCYTACCAGGGGWGTAGGTGTAACCTATAAACCCCWAAGACATAAGTGAATTAACATGTCGAAATGTTAATCACATGTCTTATAAATATTGTTTTAATTTAGTAAAACAAGGGTAGGTTTGTAGAGACAAACCCTACCAGGGGTGTAGGTGGAACCTATAAACCCCCAAGACATAAGTGAATTAACATGTCGAAATGTTAATCACATGTCTTTTGATAATTGTTTTAAATTAATAAAACAAGGGTAGTTTGTAGAGACAAATCCTACCAGGGGTGTAGGTGGAACCTATAAACCCCCAAGACATAAGTGAATTAACATGTAGAATTGTTAATCACATGTCATGTGATAATTGTTTTAACTTAATAAAACAAGGGTAGGTTTGTAGAGACTAATCCTACCAGGGGTGTAGGTGGAACCTATAAACCCCCAAGACATAAGTGTATTAACATGTCAATGTTAATCACATTGTTATAAATTGTTTTAAATTAATAAAACAAGGGTAGGTTGTAGAGACAATCCTACCAGGGGTGTAGTGGAACCTATAAACCCCAAGACATAAGTGTATTAACATGTCGAAATGTTAATCACATGTCTTATAAATATTTGTTTAATTTAAAAACAAGGGTAGGTTTGTAGAGACAAATCCTACCAGGGGTGTAGGTGGAACCTATAAACCCCAAGACATAAGTGTATTAACATGTCGAAATGTTAATCACATGTCTTTTGATAATTGTTTTAATTAATAAAACAAGGGTAGGTTTGTAGAGACAAATCCTACCAGGGGTGTAGGTGTAACCTATAAACCCTAAGACATAAGTGTATTAAATGTCGAATGTTAATCACATGTCTTATAAATATTTTTTTTAATTAAAACAAGGGTAGGTTTGTAGAGACAATCCTACCAGGGGTGTAGTGGAACCTATAAACCCAAGACATAAGTGATTAACATGTGAAATGTTAATCACATGTCTTTTATAAATTGTTTTAAATTAATAAAACAAGGGTAGGTTTGTAGAGACAAATCCTACCAGGGTGTAGGTGAACCTATAAACCCAAGACATAAGTGTATTAAATGTCGAATGTTAATCACATGTCTTATAAATTGTTTTAATTAATAAAACAAGGGTAGGTTTGTAGAGACAAATCCTACCAGGGTGTAGTGGAACCTATAAACCCCCAAGACATAAGTGTATTAACATGTCGAATGTAATCACATGTCTTTATAATTGTTTTAAATTAATAAAACAGATAGGTTGTAGAGACAAATCCTACCAGGTGTAGGTGGAACCTATAAACCCAAGACATAAGTGTATTAACATGTCGAAATGTTAATCACATGTCTTTTTAAATTGTTTTAAATTAATAAAACAAGGTAGGTTTGTAGAGACAAATCCTACCAGGGGTGTAGGTAACCTATAAACCCCTAAACAACTACTCCCTCTTTCCGATTTTTTTTTACATTTGTCAGAATTCCATGTCAAATAATGGAAATTAGTATTTGGTAAATTATGGTTAATATTACTTTGGAAGTTGTAATTATTTCTTTTAATTTTGTTTAAGATGCGTGCAATAAAGATTAAACGTTAAATATTTTTCTATATTTAAAAATGAGGGATGAGATTAAGTTTGGGTGGAAAATCAAAGGAATGCCCATGACTAACGTCACAGAAATTCAATTAGGGGTGAATTTAATAACATTATACAGAAATGATTAAAAATTAAATTACTATCTTTATTGAATCTTATTTTAGTTTGGTACCTTACTTAAAATGAGGCAGTATTTTGTTCACATGAGATACAAGTCAAACAACAACAGTCTAGCAATCCTATGAATTGTGTCAAATAACTGACTTGTTAAAAACATAATATGAATAAAGGAATAGGACCGTAAAATTGAGTGAGAGCAAGGATTTATATCTAACCTACTACCAATGAGATGAACCCCTTTGAAAACTGATAAAGACCCAAACATAATAATCTTGTTCCACAAAACGATAAAATCCTCCATGAAAAAATTTTGCTATTTCAAAAAATTCTACCTTCAGGTTACACAAACTGAAGGGTCTCTGTATAGTAATACCTTGAATCTAGCTAAACAATAGTGACATAGTATAGCGCCAAATCTCAAGAACAGTCGGGGTATGAAAAGTGATATGCCTGATACAAACCGTCGTGTGTCAGGCGCGCGTCAACATCCCTGTGCTCAAGACAATCTCCTAATGTGAGAAATTCTAGGTTTAGAATCTAACATATGAGTAGAATAATTTAATAATTCATCCCCATAATGATTTAGAAATGTCCTACATAAGGTACCATTGGCAAGCAAATGATGTGTTATACCACCCTTACTTGTTGAGGCGTAATATATCAACGATATTAAACTATCATTGTTGCACCACAATCCATTTGCTAGTTAAATACCTTAACTTGCTAACCCTTTATCGAGATGCGAAAATTAAAACACACAAAGGAAGTTAAGCAAATGATTCAAAAGACCCGCTACAAGATTATTTAATTGACATTTAATATATCAGTATGAATAACTTAAAAATACTACAACCTACAATAAAATTCCAATTCAGTTGTTAGGAAAACTATAAAAAATACACCATTTGAATTCATATTGTAACACTTCTGTGTCATATCAAATGTAGATGGGTACACTGTCATACAAATTGAGATGAATCTAATTGTATGATTAAATAATTAACTTGTTCTTATACACATTGTTATTTACAATAAATATGGAGTACCAATTGAACGTATTTAAAGGCGAGTGTATCTAAGCACACCTACCCTGGGACTTGCAGGCAAGCAGGAACAGTAGCTAAAAAGTCTGTGTACCCCATTTATTGGACTATGTACCTATAGTCGGATACCCTCCAAGACTACCCTTAATAGTGAAATAGTGGTACCCATATTATATTATTCGGTTGTTAGCAACAGATTTAGGTTCTATAATATCACATCAGTGAACTTATTCCTTCAGATTACGATAGTTCCGTGACTTCTAAGTCTTCATAATTCCACACACTACTCATTCGATTCTCTCTCTCTCTCTCTCATACTTCACAATAAATAAACTTCTAACATGACAAAATTTCTATAAAGACTACACTTCATACAACTTACTTCTTTTAAATTTACTGGACATCTGATATATAATAGTACACTGATGAAGAATAATACATCATAAATTCTATTCATATAATATATACCTAGGTATCTATAGATTGAACAGTGAAAACTAGTATAAATGACCTAATTATATACGATCAATAATACATACACATAACATACATATATATACTTATATAATAGAGCAAGATTATTTAACTTAATAGGGTACAGTAAATCAGGCTGGTCACACTGGTTACTAGTATATGAACCTAGAGCTATAGGACTTTTAATCAAGTATGAACGTTTGATCTAACACTGTATAATTTAACTTATATTAATCTCATTAAAGAATATCAGAGATATTAACCAGGTAATATGACTATAGGATTATTACTAATCTACTAGTGTATCACTGTGTTCTCTTAAGTGATAACCGTAGGATACACCACTTCATCACAAACAATTACATGGAATGACGGCCACTGATCCCATGGCGTGATACCCTTATACTTCAAGCTCACACACCAATAGGTCAATTAAAGGAGTTAGTTAGACACACCAAGTGCAACTCGACATGATCATGTGGCACCTCTGAGGCAAATACTACTACGAGAGTGAAAAAAAGGAACAAGGTGAATTTACAAAGTTTAGATGTACCTGTTATGGAATTCTCACTATAGCG
>SNQN01000338.1:58389-75240 GCA_008642245.1 Bassia scoparia | reverse complement strand
TGTGCTAATTTTTTATAATTAGGTCCTAATTATAATATTACGAGATGAAAATAGCAATTGTAGATATATATTTGCATATATCTACGCTTACAATTGTATTTTTTCTCTTTTGTAGTACATAATATCTCCGTAAGTAACATAACTACAATTTTGAATATTTAATTATAAATTGAAAGCTATGTAGTTAATCCATGGGAGGAAAAATTAGAGCGAGGATGAATTTTTGATTTGTTGTTTATGTGTTATCCATAAAAAAGGAAAAAATATAACAAAGAACATACAATATGGAAAGGTGACAATACTTGGTAATTAATAAAATAAGACATTTTAAAAAATATTGTAGAAATGATTCTAGTAGATTATGATCCTTGGTTGCACATCAAGAACTTTTATGTACATATTACCCACTACCCCAACAAATTTTCTACTTCTATTATACTAATATTGTTAATTTGTGTTTTTTGGACCCCTATTTAATTGGGAGACCCTGTGCTGTTGGGGTGTTTGGCACTGCCAATAACCGGCCCTGTAATCAGGCGTGTTTTTATGTTTTATGATTTAGGAAGTGATGACAATTGATTTGTGAAATATAAAGTTGTGAAGTTGAAATTGTATTTTTAGTATTGAAATAAAATTCAGATTAGTTGTCAAATGTTTTGTAGTTTTAATTGGTTCCAAATTCCATTTGTATGATTAACTTGTTTAAGTATTATATATGTATAAAGCCTGGACCTTCTCTTTTGAGTTTAATTATTTTCAGATTTTAAACAAATATTTTGAAGCTATAATCATTGAAATAATGGGTTTTTTACTCAAAACCAATGATTTTTATATATTTATACACTAGTTATGTATATATATTTTGGGTTGTTATGGGTTTTGTGTAAAAGAAATTTTTCAGATTTATTATAACGAATTAAAGTGCTGAATTTTTATCAAAAAGCTAGATTTTCCATGCGTTTTCAAGTCGAAAAATAGTATATTTCATACTATCAAATTGGGGTTTTTGTTGAGATAGGACATGGTCTGAATGATTTCTGGACTTCTATTAAGCATTTTGGTATTGCTAGTAGATAGGTTCATGTGTCTTGATTTGAGATTCCGTATTTGGACTAGGAGGAGAACTTCCTAGAAGGTATTTTTGAGTAGTTAAAGTGGTTAGCGCTCAGTTTTATTCAACGTACGTACTACTTGCGGAATGCCTTGATCTTCTATGTATGCTTGAAGATGTTTGAATACCTTAGAGTCATGAGTAGGGAAACTTCCTGAATGTTTGGTAGACACAAATAATTTATTTCACTGGGCCAGGTCAAATATATATGTTGATTTGGGTTACTCATGAGGATTGACTATGCAAGTTGTTAATTAATCATTTGTCATTATTTAACTGATTAATATATATGGATGAATTTAAGTGGAGTCAACGTATAACCTTGCTTCATGAGGTGAATTTTTATATATACAGATGAATTCTAAGTGGGACAAGTTACTTGCTCCGATGACGATGATTTTTTATATATGGGTTTGAATTAAGTGGAGTTAAAGGTTTAAATTGCTCATGAGGTGATTTTATTACTCTTTATGACATGATGTTGAATGAGTATAGGGAATTATAGCAAGTCTTATGACGGGTTAATTAGCTTGTCAACAGCGTTTGTTAATTTTAAAGGATTTTGAAATTATATGCTTATTTTTGATACATGTGGTCTGTGGTCTTGTTTGTAAAGTCATATGGCTGACGAATAATTATAGTTAATAATAATAATAATAATATTTAATAATAATAATATAATATATAATATAATAATAATAATAACATAATATATGAATTGAGAAATTAAAACTCTGAGTTGGTGCACGTCTAGGTATTGACATCAGGGTTGGGTTGCGATTTATTCGCGACTTCGAGGGCCGGTTTGATCAACGGGTCCCTCGTTCATGTATAATCTCTAAGGATTACAATTTTATATTCCAAATTGGGTTAGTTTCACTCATCTCATCTAGCTTTTAGGTGATGGAGTCAGGCGCCCGTTCGCCAGTTTCGATGCTTTTCGACGGGAATGGATGGTTTGTGGCCACTATGTTGTCTGGTTGATGGTTTCTAAATTGGAACATGGGTTGTGGGAAAACTTGTCTATTGCTCAAATAATCATTTACATTAAATAATGCTCATATTAGAGTCATGGTGAGATTGAGTTAAACTATTTATCCCAGGTATTAATCTGGTTAACAGGTGTTGGTGATTGAAGATTTTTGAAATTGAGTTATTTAGATCAATGCTATATATAAATGTGGTTTGAGTGGGTATTGTCGGATCTCCCGACTTACAGAGGGGGGGGGGGTGTTATCTGAATTGTAACTTAAGAACTTGAGTTTTTGCGGAATTTAACTTGAAAGTTAGACACGAGATGCGAGTTTTCACTAAAACAGAAAACTTTCCTTGATAACTTGTCAAAGAGATTAACTGTTCCTGATACCACAAAAGATTTCTTCTTAGATTTAATTCGGATACCACAACCTTAGTACAATCTAAGACTCTTCCAAGTTTCCTTACGAACTCGAAAGGCCTCTCAAACCAACCTTCTCTATTGATTGAGCACTCACACTCTTAAGCTAATCTCTCTTACAAGCCTCTCTGGATTGAAACCTACCCAAAGCCTCTTCAAGTAACAACTCTACTTGGAAAACAATTACAACTCGATTTTGCTATAACTAAAACCTGTTTTAGCATTGTATGTAGGAATGACTCAAATTCGTTTATGCTCAAGTGTGTGTTACTGAATTTGGTCATAATGTTATTTATAAATCATGTTAGCTGGAATGGAAGCAGTAAGTCCACTACACATCACTCCCTACGAAGAGGAGTCATGCCTTAGTTGGGAACTTGGATGCACGTCATAATTACACGTTCTATAATCAGTGGAATATGTCGTTTGTTCTTTAAATTTCTCAACTATCTTTTGCCTTGATTGATCAAAGCCTTAGGTTAACAGCTATTACACGTTCTTGTTTCCTTAATTATTTTTAAAATCAGTAAACCATTTTTTCTTCAAATATTTTGTCGAAAAACATTTGGTAAATATAATAGGTAAAAATCCGAGTTTTCATAAATTAATTTCTAACAAGATAAATCTGGAAGGTTTTCTAAAGATTTTTTGAAAATCAACTACTAGGATTTATTTATTACTTAGAGATATTTTTTAACATTCTCATCCTTAATTTTATCTTTTAATACAATTCCCTTTAATTTAAATCCGATTTTAATGACCTTATTTATTGAGCCATATTGCACACAAATATGCTAAACTTACATAAGTCTAAATACAATATCCTAACTTATATACCTGAGCTTCTTATTGTACGAATCACTAGTAAGTCTCAAATTCTTGAATCTCAAGGACTCGAGTTCTGCACCTTGAGTTTCTTTCCTTGAATTCCAGTTTCAAATCCCAGAAGCTCCCTTTCCCTTTGGATGATCCTAACTTCATTAGACTTTCAAGCATTTTCCTTAAATCCAATCTTAACACACACATCATTTTCAACATATGAGTTCGCTTTTGTTTGTTTATTCATTCATCAAAAATGGTTCAACAGTTATTAACACCTCGTTGGGTTTTTCTCTTTGTTTCTTAGAGTTTTGTAATTGGTTGTCATTTTTAGGGGAGATGTGTTGTTATGTTTTCTCGATTCGTTGTTGTACTGTGTACTTGCTTTGCTCGATGCGTGGTTTTTGTGTTTGTGTGTGTCGTCCACATTTTCTCTTCATTTGGTCGATATGCTGCGACTGATCCTATATCTCCATCTTTGACTCAATGTAATGGGGAGGCAGTACTCTGTTCACTCGATGCTTGTGTTCAGGTCTGTTAGCCGGATGTGCTATAGCATGTTGCTTCAGTTGTTAAGCTTGGGGATTATGTCGTGGCAGCTGTAATCTGTGTAGTGTATTGTTTATACCTCTGTCCTGTTGTCCTTCGTTGAAGACTTTATTGAGTAACGGTTTTATATATAATTGGACACTGGGTTCTCTTAAGTCTTTCTCGGTTTGTATTGTACATCAACAATTATATTTCGCCTGGCTGTCTATTCAATGCAAGAGCTTGTGTTCGCAATTAGTTGCTACTGGTTCATAAAATTTGCATCTATGGTTTTATCTATGTTTTGTATAAGCAGTGTTGTGTCAATATTTTTATAGCGTGTTTAGTATTTTCTGCAATATAAGTCGAATCACTTTCACTACGCGGTTGTTGCTAGACTAATCGCTCAATATTTCCTCTGTATTCATTCGAATTTAATAGTTTTCACGAGATAATTACTTAGGAGAATACTGCTATTGGTGGTTACAAAAAATACAATAAATATCTTTATACTTTAGTGTTTAGAACATCTCAGAAATTTTAAGTTTACTCGGTCGGAATCTATCTAGCTCGAATATACAATATGTCCTGTACTATTAAATTGATATTATCTTTGACTAGTTAACAATATGAACGCCGACGACGAAGAATGTACCTACGAATTAAATAATCTCATGTGGTCTATCATCTTAAAACATTCGGTATTATTGTAGCTCAGTTAAAGTTTAAGAAAAGTGGTCAAGTTAGGTTCTTTATACTGCTATAGTGCTAGTCTAGATCCCTATAAATAGTTGTTCTCTGAGAGGGTATTATATAGTCTCAGACTTTCGTCCTAGTATGTTGAGTATACGCTATTGTGTATTTAAGGTCGTTTTCCTTCTTCTTTCCTCTGTTTCCAGTCACCTCATTTTTGTTCTTGCGTCTTTATATTGGTTCTTAAGATCTTCAACTTAGTAATATACTGTCGCTCTTGTGACTATATCCATTGTGGGATTATTAACAAGCTCGGATAGAGGCCAAAGAACAAATAGGTAAATCCTTCTCATATTTCGGCTCTTTGTTCTTTTTGATTTTGCAATTAATATCATTTGTGTTAATATACCAGAGATTTGTGAGTGTGAGTGTTTGTAGGGTTGGTTTTGTTAAATTAGATTCGTTTTGGATTAGATACGATTGCTGTGGTCAGTGATCTGTGAGTATCTCGCCCACCATTGTTGATTCCTCTATGATATCTTTCGGAATGTGGCTCTCACCTTAATAATATAACTATGGAGTCAGGGTGTGATCTAGCTGATGCTAAAAAATAAACAGACCTATTGAGGGTATGCGGTTTTGTGAGGCGAGTCCTCCAAATAATTTTCACCCACACAGGGTTCTTTAGCTGCTGGTTGGTGTTATCTATACTTCGTTTATTGTCTGGTTCAGCTGAGTGGGTTAATGGTTATACAACTAAGATTTCGAAGTGATTGTCATTGTGTGATATTTCATTAATTTATGTCAGTGCTTTCGCGGAAGTCTCACGAGCTTTATACAGCTGGGTCAGTAGCCAATATTCTTACGCTACATACCACTTTACAAATGCACGAATATGATCGCGAATTACAGATCGTATTGTATATCAGATGATAAATGGAAGAGTCTAATCTTAAAAGTATGACAACATACGTTCTTAGCCCATGAGTACATCCAAAACTACGTTTTCTTAAATTTCAAGTTTGATATATAGCTCTCTGGCATATATGAGTATCTATGTTGATCATCAGTGCCTTTTGCTCACTCTGGATAGTAGGGAGATACTCGTGGTCATCTCATGACTCATTAGTATGAGAATGTAGTTCTTTTGTCTTAAGATAGCATCAGGTAAGGGCGGGGGACGAAAGGAACGAGATATCCATGGCGCCAGAGGTTTCTGGCAATCACCAAGGTAAGTCTATATATGGCACTTCGATTGGTTGCTATCCGTCACTTGCTACCATCATGCACACAAAAGTTACGGACCATATATATCATGAATACATAGTACTATTATTTATTCATATGGTAGACTTGAGGTGATCTAGTGTTCTTTCTTGATTAGACTAGGTAGTGCAATAGACTCCTACTACTCGTGATCTAAGACATTGTTTACTATTTGATTATGGTTATTTTTACTCAATATTGTGTTTCAAATTGTGTGTAGATACATAGGATTTAGGATAGCTGATCGGTATCGCGGCCTTTAATTCTAAATCTAAAATGGATTTCCTATTTCATTTAATGAGCTATTACTGGATCATGGTGTGATATCAGTAGTAATTTTATCTACTTAGATATCGTTTATTATGATATGTGTATTGAATTTCATTCTATATACTACTCCTCTCTCTCTCTCATACTAATTCCTTACTATACTTATATAATATATATAATATTATTATTATATAATATTACATAGCTTTTTGAGATTTTTGTATACATATGTTTATCCATGCTTATTCGTATTATCAATATGATCGGATAGGATTTTACAAGCGTAATTATATATATAGTTATATGAGTCGATTATGTATGTGCTATGTTGTATTATGGTATGTCATATGGTGTCCCTGCACATTATCATTAATAGATGGGAATTAGGTACTTAGCTGTGAACAACAAACCTTAGGTGAATATACTATAATCATTTTATATATCTGTTGACGTATGCATATGTATTTCGAGTGACTGGGTTTTCTACGAGATTTGCGTCTTGCACGTTAATCATATCCATGTACTCTCGTATTATCAAATTTGGACGGTAGACGATAAGAGGTTTACAAAGGGGTTGCTGGTTGTGTACTGTTCGTTTAGATCAACTATTAGCGTGAAAGTCTTGTTGTATTCCTATCAATAATTGCACTAATGAGTAATTTATATTCCTCTGCTCTATAAGATGTGGTTAGTAGTTTAATACAAAGGATTTTGTTTCTATCGCCCAGTTATTACTTACGAGTATATGGCCGTTTATAGATATAACATGTAGGTGTTTGTTCACTGAGATTTAGAATTTCTATACTAATAGGAATGGATTCTCGTGTTAGGATTATGTCACAATAGAATAACAGAATACTTAGGTGAAATAATCTGGAAATTCATATATCAACTTTGACCTGACTAGTGTTTCAAGGCTTGGCGTCTCGATTGGTTAACATCTCTATTATTATATATGTCTTTAATAATCAATATCCTGGTACCCGCCCCGGTATACACTCTAAAGTGTCTAAGGGGTATGCGTTGTTATTCTGATCGTTACATCAACTAAGTAGCTGAAGTCTCGCGTTAACCTCATTTACCTCGCATTGTATTGTGCCTTAAGATTCTAAAATGCTGACAAATCTATAGATTTCTGGTTTTCACTGACTTTTCTTTCATCATAATAATATATAGTCTGGTATTTCATTGGATCTTTGACTCTCTCTTCTCTCTCTTCTCTCTCTCTCATCTCTTCTCTCGACTAATATATCTTATATTATTGGGTAGTATATATTATTATATACTTTAACTATATAATATTTATATATACTTCTCTATGTTAAGTACATTTAAAAAAGTAGGTATATATAAGTGACTAGTGATAAAGACTATACATCATATTAGGTAATGAAAGTAACTATCGGAGCGTGAGCTTAGTGGGATAACAACTTCGCGTGAAAACGTACGTGAGACAATGCGGGTTTGCCGCGGAGACGCAATGTATTAGAAGAGAAGGTGCGTGCAGATATAGGTTTGATTGCTGTAATAAAGTTTTCGGCTACAACATATTGTTACTATTGATTAGTTAGGACTCATAAATTTATTCAAAATAGGGTTTGGAAAATTGCCGAGGGGAGAGGAAATCTGTCGTAGCTGAAATACACTCAATATTCAATTTACTTAATTGTATCACACTCCCCTCCATTTCTACATCATTTGTGTGTTTAGAGTATTTCCACTTCTTGTTTCTCTATCCAAAGTCTCTCCTTTCCCTTAGGTTCTTATATCGATCACTTACCTTTTTAAATCTTTACATAAGAGGAAGTTGTAAGTAAACTCCAAAGGAGTCAGATAATTATGAAGAAGTATAATGTAGTAGTCTGGTACTCATGCGGTAATACCATAGTTTGTAACTATAGCTAGACGGGAAGCGACAGGCAGTGTATTTATAAATACAAGGATGGCCTTGGAGAGAGCAACACTAGATAATAATAGCCAACACATACAAAGTGACACCTATTGTGGCCATAACTAGCATCATTTGTGGAATTACCAGTAATCATGGTTGTTTTTCTTTCAGAGCTTGTAGACTATAACTTGAGCAATTAATTAAAATTTGAAATTTGTGACTACAAACCTAAACCAACACATTGAGTGTTTCTTTCTCTAGTGTTATGTTTTTCCGACGAATCTCGAGACCTGTTATTACATTGTTTACAATATTATGAATAAGTTCAGAAAATCATTTGTGTATGCAGGGACACCATGGAAGACTAAATATAGAAATAACGAAACTGTTTAAATACTCGATCTATGCGAAAGCATTGACATTGCATACAAATTCTTCAAAACAGCTCATGTATTAGGGAGAAGGAAAATCAACATTCAAACGATCAGGATTAATATACCACACCATGTCAGAGCCTAAGAAGCCATTGTTAAGGCCGCATACCGAATCATGCTATCCTAAATCCTATGATATTAATGGAAATGAAATGCTTTAACCTTGGTTTAACTCCAGCTTCAAGAAATGCAGGCCTTTCAAGTCTACCCTATGAATTTGTTTGTACAATAATTGGTCCTCTGAGGTGGCAAGCTCCAAATGGCCGTGTTGGGCTGAACCTTTCCTCTTCGTCGTACCTACAAAAGGAGGGACTACCCTGGGGGATCCAGGAGTAACCCCTTCGATGAGGTGTAGAGACAATTTCCAGAGGAAGCATATGAATTTAGGTGTGTTTTGGGATTCCTGGCTGGTAGGATTTTAGTGCCTTTATACATTTAGAGGTGAAATGGCAGCTACTTAGGACATGTGTCATACATAGCCTTAGGTTAGTGTCATACTCATGAAACTCATTGACCATGAGGTGTGGATTGACCCAACCTTAGGCTTTTTTGTACTTCATTGATCCTTAGTAATTATTTGGGCCTTGAATATTTGGCCAATGGGAAAATATACACCAACAACTGCCAACCCCCCCACAGACCTGGTATAATGTATTTTACCAGGCATCTGGTTTTCAAGGTCTGCCCTGGTATTTACTATTTTCAGGCAGTCAGTATTTAACTATAAGCCAAGAAATTTGAAGCGAAGAATTGATTCTTCTTCCCCTTATTTAGATGAGAAATTTGCAATTATTTAGTAGACTAGCTTACGAAACTATTCTTGACCCTTTTTTTTTGCAAAGATCGAAATGAAGTGCCTCGATTTTCTTGTGATACAATGATCATTTAAGATTTTCAGGTATCTCTGCATTCGAGTACTTAATTCTAATAGATTATATTTTTTCATGCGATCAAATGACATTAAGCCTTGGAATTTGGTGTTAAAATCAGAAAAGAGAAGGAACACCTTATTTTCCAAGCTTTAATAAATGATGTTGAAGAGTCTAAGATGCAGATATAAAAGACGACTTATAACCTCTAAGGCTAGAAGCAAGAGAGGAAAAACATGATAATTTGGAACATGTAAAGTTCCATTTTGAACCTGGTGAGAAGATCAACATACCTGGCTCATTGAGAGGATTTAACGTGGTGATAGGATACATGGTACCTGACTCGAATGAAAGGGTTTTACCGTGTGACATGGTCAATGTATTATTCATAAATGCAATTTGTTGAAACAACCTACAGGGTGTAGGTGGAACCTATAAAACCCAGATAAGTGAATTAACATGTGAAATGTTAATCACATGTTTTATAATTGTTTTAATTTAATAACAAGGGTAGGTTTGTAGAGACAATCCTACAGGGGTGTAGGTGGACCTATAAACCCTAAGACATAAGTGAATTAACATGTGAAATGTTAATCACATGTCTTATGATAATTGTTTTAATTAATAAAACAAGGGTAGGTTTTAGAGACAAATCCTACCAGGGGTGTAGGTGGAACCTATAAACCCTAAGACAAAGTGAATTAACATGTAAATGTTAATCACATGTCTTATATAATTGTTTTAATTAATAAAACAAGGGTAGGTTTGTAGAGACAAATCCTACCAGGGTGTAGGGTAACCTATAAACCCAAGACATAAGTGAATTAACATGTCGAAATGTTAATCACATGTCTTTGATAATTGTTTTAATTATAAACAAGGGTAGGTTTGTAGAGACAAATCTACCAGGGGTGTAGTGTAACCTATAAACCCCAAGACATAAGTGGATTACATGTCGAAATGTTAATCACATGTCTTAGATATTGTTTTAATTAATAAAACAAGGGGGATTGTAAATACGCCAAGTATTTACTTTGTTATACCGCCGTATTTTAGGTTATGACTCAATTTCCCTCACACTCATTTACTCTCACATTTCACTCACCTCTAATCACACACTCTCTCATCAACGTCATTACAACCACCCTCTAACCGACACTAGTTTTACGCGGCAACCACGACACACCCAACATCACTCTTCTCTCCCTTTCACACTCAGGCCACCCAATTTCGCCGCGCCACCCTCCCCAGCTCTGCTGCGTGCTGCCCTTGCACATCACTATTCCGCATTGCCGCCTTGCACAACAGCAATTCCCTTTAATTTGGATTATAATTACTTGTTTATGATTTTTGATTTTCTTGAAATGTTTGTGACTTTGTGTTTTAAAAAATCCTAAACCGTCATTATTATATTTCTAAAATTCTACTTTTAGTATATTAAGTAGTATCTAGTGTAGTGTGTGTAAAAGTATGAATTTTTATGTATGTTTATCGGGATATTTTGTTTAGGTTAGATAAAGCTATGATATGAATGTGGATATTTCTCTATTTGAGTTACTGGGTGAAGTTATATCTTTTTGTTTTGTTTTTGGATATTTCATATCCATTTCATAAAATTACAAGAATTAATTCAAAGAAGCTCGGTTGAATGGAATAGTTGAAATTTAATTTCATAATATTGGGAGTTTGTATATTTGTTGGTTAATTACGATTAGTGATGAAAGGGATGAGAGAGTTAGTTTTTAAATTACTGTATTGCTAATGCCTCCAAATGACGCACAGAAGACTCCGAGGACGAGGTCAGTATTTTAATTTTTTTTTAAAAAAAAAACAAAATCAAATAAGTAGACTTGCATGTCAAATCACACACGTCCCACGGTTACTTGCGTGATTGTCACAACAGGTCCATGGTAACCTGCATGATCTTTACAAGCATGTCCATGGTTACCTGCGTGATTTCTCACGCATTTCAATGGTATCACGTGTATTGACACGTGTATCCTCATGGGAACTACCTGTATAAGTCACACAACTTTCGTGAGACTTTCGTGCAAAATCACATAGGTGTCCATGGGACTTGCGCGACAAAATCAAAAGGTGCCCATGGGACTTGCATGACAAAATCACAAGGTGCCCATGGGACTTGCACGACAAAATCACAAGGTGCCATGGAACCTGTGTGACTTTACATGCAAGTCACCTTTTCTGGAATTTTCAGAGAATGAGAAGGTTTCGAATGTTAACTCGACCATTATTGATGGCGACTTTTTTAGGATGAGTATGATGGTCCCTCATGGTGCGGGTGAGGTAGGGGACCAGCTCTTGGGAGGTGGTGGAGAGAAAATGACGGTGTGTGGCTATGTTTAGGCGTTAAGTGATGGTTTTAGTGTTTACACTGTAGTGTTTGGAGGCTATGGTAGCGGTGATTGCAAAGGTTGAAATTTGACGATGTTAAGAGATTTTAATGGGTTGCAAAATGGTGGTGAACTGAGAAGTGGGGTGGTGCCGTGGTGGTCGTGCAAGGTTGTAATGAGAAGTGAGGTGGTGGTGGTTTGACAAGGGTTGTAAGAAATTGAGTATGGTATGCGGGCCAGTGGGGGTGGTGGGTTAGTGAGAGGTCAAAGAGAGAAGTAATATATGGGTTAGTTGTGACTAAGAGGTATACTTTGGAAACTTGTTCGTTTTTAGGGGCGGTATTTACAGTAATTTCAGGCGGGTAAATAGCAATCAGTAAACAAGGGTAGGTTTGTAGAGACAAATCCTACCAGGGGTGTAGGTGAACTATAAACCCCAAGACATAAGTGAATTAACATGTCGAAATGTTAATCACATGTCTTATGATAATTTTTAAAATATAAACAAGGTAGGTTTGTAGAGACAAATCCTACCAGGGGTGTAGGTGTAACCTAATAACCCCAAGACATAAGTAATTAACATGTCGAAATTTAATCACATGTCTATTAATATTTTAATTAATAAACAAGGGTAGGTTTGTAGAGACAAATCCTACCAGGGTGTGATGGGACCTAAAAACCAAGACATAGTGTGATTAACATGTCGAAATGTTAATCACATGTCTTATAAATATTGTTTTAATTTATAAAACAAGGGTAGGTTTTGTAGAACAAACCTACCAGGGTGTAGGTAGGACCTATAAACCCCCAAGACATAAGTGAATTAACATGTAAATGTTAATCACATGTCTTGATAATTGTTTTAATTAATAAAACAAGGGTAGTTTGTAGAGACAAATCCTACCAGGGGTGTAGGTGAACCTATAAACCCCAGACATAAGTGATTAACATGTCGAAATGTTATCACATGTCTTATAATAATTGTTTTAACTATTTAATAAAACAAGGGTAGGTTTGTAGAGACAAATCCTACCAGGGGTGTAGGCGGACCCTATAAACCCCCAAGACATACGTGAATTAACATGTAGAAATGTTACGTGTCTTATGAACCTTATTTTGAGTTTGGTACCTTACCAAAATGAGCAGGATTTTACCHGATGACAAAATCAAGCTGGTACTTGGCTCGAATGAGCAGGATATTATCAGATGACATAATCAATCTGACTATTTTGCTTATGCCTTTAAATTATGACAATGGCAATTTGGATTTTTTTGGATGCCCTTTTGAATGTAATATATGCACAAGTAAATCCATAATTTGATTTAAATTGCTAGTATTTAAATGTTTGATAATATTAACATGTTTAGGTTTACCAATCAGGAGTGCAGGTACCAAGGGTATCTATTAGTCCTCCAAGACTTAAGTGAGTTAATATGTAGAAATATTAATCACATAGTTTTATACTTGGAAATATTTATCTTTGAATAGGTAAATAATATTAATTGTTAATTATTGTAGTTAAATAATAAACTTGTTTTACATAATAAATCAAAGTAGGCATGTTTAAGCACACCTACTTGGGGTWCAGATACCGGGGGTACCTATCAGCCCCCCAAGACTTAAGTGAATTAATATGTAGAAATATTAATCACATACATCTTGAAAGTTGGATTAGTTATATCAAATGATTATACTAAAGATAATTCATGCAAAATTCAATAAGACATAAATCTTTTTAATTTTGGACATGATAAAACCAGAAGACATAATCATTCTGGTACCTGGTTCTATTGAACAGGATTTTAAACTAGAAGACATGATCATACTAGCACCTATCTCTACTTAAAGAGCAGGATTTTTACCAGGGACAGAATCATGCTGGTACCTGGTTCTAGTGAACTAGGATTTTAATTAGATGGCAAGATCATACTGATACCATATCTCATAAAGAATAGGATTTTAACCAGATGACATGATCATGCTGGTACCTGGTTCTAGTGAAACAGAATTTTCATTAGATGACATGCTCATGCTAATACCTTATCTCATACAGAATAGGATTTTAACCAGATGACTTGATCATGTTGGTACCTTATCTCATAAAGAATAGGATTTTTACCAGGGATAGAATCATGATGGTACCTGGTTCTAGTGAACCAAGATTTTAATTAGATGACATGATCATGCTGATACCTTATCTCATAAAGAATAGGATTTTAACCAGATGACATGATCATGCCGGTACCTTATCTCATAAAGAGAATTATGGATTCAAACAATGTTGCTCTTAGAATTGAGGGTCCGTTGTTGCCGTACATCATGGGTCCGACCGATGATATTTATTCCTCACTTTCATAGATTATATCAGTCATCTGTGTAGGAATCCCCTGGTCTCAAGCTAGGTAGGGAGATTTACGAGTAATTACCTCCTGATGCGTAATCTGTAATAAGTCTTGACAATCACTCGAACGATTCCCAACTTAGTAAAAACAAGATCTAAAATGAAGCAGTAGAGTTTACTTTGTTTCACAACTAACTTCACACAAAGCCTCTAGCAATTGCTTATAACTACTCTTTGTGTGATATACGGCTGAATGATGACACTTTTGTCAAATTCTCTAAGGCTATAGTGCAAAGTCTAGTGTTAAAAAGCAACTTCACTTGGGTGGTAATGAATGATATTAGTTTTTATACAGTAGCTTCATAAAATGGGCATCTTGTGGAAATGCTTTGAAAAGGAAAATTCTCAAAGATCCCTCATACATCAAGCTAAATTCGGTCAACTATTGGTTGATGAAACAAAGATTAAAAAATCAGATGAAAAAATTCATGCGCCTATTCCTACAAATGGATGAGATCTATGTAAAAGAAGGACCATGTCAAGTGAATGAAGCACATGAAAAGTTCATGAGGAAAATAATTTACATGCAAAAAGGAGAATCTTGCTGCAAAAATCAATCAAGAAGAATAATTTCAAGATCTAATTATTCATGCTTGCTTTTCCCAAAAAACATAAGCTTCATCAGCTAAGTATTTTCTCCCTTTTTGTTATGTCTTATATTTATTATTGTGCCATATTTGCAAGTAAATATGTTGTTGATGGTTTATCTTGTGAGTTAGTAAATAATTCACCACTTGTTGGCATGATTAAAAACATTATAAGTTGTGACAAAAATAATAATTGTCTAAAAGCTTAGTGTTAAAATTGCCCTCCAAGTGTTTGTTAGAATGCTTAGATAAAATGTAAGTGGTGTTTATAAACCACCTTATTTTCTAAGTATGTATATCACTTTTGATGTATAATTTATTATGATTATTATTGCACTCTTAAAATCTCCACAAATTTGGTCATGTTGTGTACAAAGTACCAAACTATATCAGGTATGTCCACTTAGCTAAACCATATTAAAAGGAGCATATGGGTCTTCACCATGATATAAGAGTGACATGTATATATAAATCTCTTATAAGGTGGTACCTGTCCGGCTGCATCTGGTCCCTAGTCTCATACCCTAGTTAGGCGGCACCTAGCCTGTTGTCCATTGCGTACTCGTTCAGTCTGCGGACCTTGCAGTCCCTGGTCTATTGTACCCTGGTCCGCCTTTTCTCCCTCTAGTCAGGGCACCTTGGTCAAGTGTACTTCTCTGGTCAAGCGACACTTGCCTCATTGTCCTCTGGTCAGTAGGAATCCGTGGTCGATTTCCTGGTCGGCGTACTTTAGTCAACTGATTTCCTTATCTTTAATTCAATAAGTGCTTAGATCTAGAGAAGAAATTAAAGTCCATTTTTCATAGTTTACCACAAGGCTAATGATTGGTCATAACGGTGGTCATACTTTTGGTTATCAGTGCCCTGACCCATGAAAGCGAACCAAATCCTAATTACTCGCAGGCTACGCTATGTCACTACGATATTAGACGCTAGTTCTAGTCCACATTTTCCAGTTGATGATGAAAAATGCTACTTTTCTACAGATTGGTACCACGGCGGTGAAGAGCCCGCCTTGGTAAAATCCTACGCTTACTAAAGAGTTAGTTTAGTTGGTGAAGAGCACCTGGTAAAAACCTACTCTTTCTATCAGAGTTAAGGTACCAGGCTGGTGAAGAGCCGCCTAGTAAAATCACTACTCTTACTAAAGACTTAGGTACCTAGGTGGTGGAAGGCCACCTGGTAATAAATCCTACTCTTTTCTACATAGTAAGGTACTTTAGGCTGTGAAGGTTGAGCACTGTTATTGATGTTTGATCTACTAGTCAGTTATCCCTGGTTTGAATATATCCTTGTATGATCTTTCTCTTCTACAATAGTAATGAGGCTTGGTTGCAATCATCAGGTAACTATTCTAGCTGTGCAAGGGAAAAGCCACTCTGATAAAAAACCTACTCTTTCTACAAGAGTTAGTTCCTAGTCTGGTGTAAGTAGCCTACCCTGGAGTAAAACAACCCACTTTTTCTAAAGAGTTAGTTTCCTAGGCTGTGAAGAGTCCACCTAGTAACAAGAATCCTACTCACTTTGCTATAGATTTAGTGTCTTACTGGATGATCTATGTCACCTTGGTAAAATTCGTCTACTCTTATTTACAGGAGTTAGGTACCTAGGCTGGTGAAGAGCTGCCTGGTAAAATCCCACTCTTAACTAAAAGTAGGTATCAGGCTGATCCATGTACGTTGGTAAAAAAAATCCAACTACTAAATAAAGAGTTAGGTACTAGGTTGATCATGTCCACCTGTAAACAATCCTATCCTTCTACCAGAGTTAGGTACCACGCTGTGAAGAGCCACCTGGTAAAATCCTACTTCTTGCTACAGAGTTAGGTATCAGGCTGATCATTGTCACCTGGTAAAAATTCTACTTCTTCTAAGAGTTAGGTACCTAGCTGGTAAGAGTCACCTGGTAAAATCCGTCTCTACTAAAAGAAGTTAAGTTACTTAGTGGTGGAAATGAAGCCACCTGGTAAAAATCCTTCTCTTTACTAAATTGAGTGTAGGTTACCAGTGCTGTGGTGAAGAGCCATCCTGGGTAAATAACCTCTCTCTTAACTTAAAAGTTAGGTTTGTAGGTAACCTTAGGTGTGGTGAGAGAGCCACTTGGTAAAATCCTTCTCTTACTAAAGAGTATAGGTACGAGGTTGGTAAGAGCCACTTGGTAAAAAATCCTTCTCTTACACTAATAGAGTTAGTACCAGTTGGTTGAAGAGGCCTTTTGGTAAAACCTATTCG
>SNQN01000338.1:43462-58364 GCA_008642245.1 Bassia scoparia | reverse complement strand
ATTTATTATGATCTATTATTGCACTCTAAAATCTCCACAAATTTGGTCATGTTGTGTACAAAGTACCAAACTATATCAGGTATGTCCACTTAGCTAAACCATATTAAAAGGAGCATATGGGTCTTCACCATGATATAAGTAGTGACATGTATAATAATCTCTTAAAGGTGGTACCTGTCGGGGGTGGCTTCTGGTCCCTAGTCCTCATCCCTAGTTACGGCACCTAGCTGGTCCATTGTACCCAGTCTGCGACCTTCTACTGTCCCTGGTCATGTACCCTGGTTCGCCTGGTTTCTCCTCTAGTCAGCTTGCACCTGGTCAATGTACCTGGTCAACACACCTGGCCTCATCCCTGGTCAGAGGAACCTGGTCATGTATCCTGGTCGGCGACTTTAGTCACTGATTGCCTATCTTTAATCAAAAGTGCTTAGATCTAGAGAAGAAATAAAGTCGATGTTCATAGTTACCAGGCTAGGATTGGTCATAACGGTGGTCTATCTTTTGGTTATCAGTGCCCTGACCATGAAGAGCGAACCAAATCCTAATTACTCGGCAGGCTGCGCTATGGTCACTACGATAGTTAGACGTCTAGTTCTAGTCCACATGTTTCCTAGTTTGATGATGATAAAATCTACTTTTCTACAGAGTTAGGTACCAGGCTGGTGAAGAGCCCGCTTGGTAAAATCCTACTCTTACTAAAGAGTTAGTTTAGTTGGTGAAGACCACCTGGTAAAAAATCCTACTCTTTCTACAGAGTAAGGTACCAGGCTGGTGAAGAGCCGCCTAGTAAAATCTACCTCTTACTAAAGACTTAGGTACCAGTTGGTGAGGATCTTCCGAGACCTGGCGCTACATAAGGAATCCGTCACGGTTTCTATTCTTATAAATTATACATCAAAAGTGTATACATACTTAGAAAATAAGGTGGTTTATAAAACACCACTTACATTTTATCTAAGCATTCTAACAAGCACTTGGTGGGCAATTTTAACACTAAGCTTTTTAGACAATTATTATTTTTGTCACAACTTATAATGTTTTTAATCATGCCAACAAGTGGTGAATTATTTACTAACTCACAAGATTAAACCATCAAACAACATTTTACTTGCAAATATGGCACAAATATAAATATAAGACATAACAAAAAGGGAGAAAATACTTAGCTGATGAAGCTTATGTTTTTTGGGAAAAGCAAGCATGATAATYAGATCTTGAAAWTATTCTTCTTGATTGATTTTTGCAGCAAGATTTCTCCTTTTTGCATKTAAATTTATTCCTCATGAACTTTTCATGTGCTTCATTCCACTTGATGGTCCTTCTTTTTACAGTAGATCTCATCCATTTGTAGGAATAGGCGCATGAATTTTTTCCATCTGATTTTTTAATCTTTGTTTCCATCAACCAATAGTTGACCGAATTTAGCTTGCATGTATGAGGGATCTTTGAGAATTTTCCTTTTCAAAGCATAATTCCACAAGATGCCCATTTTATGAAGCTACTGTATAAAACTAATATCATTCATTACCACCAAAGTGAAGTTGCTTTTTACACTAGACTTTGCACTAATAGCCTTAGAATTTGCACCAAAGTGTCATCCATTCAGCCGTATATCCCACAAAGAGTAGTTATAAGCATTGCTAGAGGCTTTGTGTGAAGTTAGTTGTGAAACAAAGTAAACTTACTGCTTCACTTTTAGATCTTGTTTTTACTAGTTGGGAATCGTGGTGATTGTCCAGCTTTTACAGATTACGCCGGTGGTAATTACTTCTAACTCCCTCCTAGTCTTGAGACCAGGGGATTCCTCAAGTGTAGAATTTGAGTGAGGTAAATTCATCGGTTCGACCCATGATGTGGCACAACGACCCTCCTTCTAGAGCCAAATTGTTTGTACAATAATTGGTCCTGTTGAGGTGGCAAGCTCCAAATGGGCCGGTGCTATGGGCTGAACCTTTCCTCTTCATTCGTACCTACAAAACAAGGTGGACTACCCTAGGGGGATCCAGGAGTAACCCTTCGATGGAGGTGTCAGAGACAATTTCCAGAGGAAGCATATGAATTTAGAGTGTGTTTTTGGGATTACCTGGGCTGGTAGGATATTTAGTGCCTTATATACCATTTAGAGGTGAAATGTGGCAGTTAGCTTAGTAGGACATGTGTCATACTCATACATAGGCCTTAGGTTAGTGTCATGCTCATGAAACTCCATTGACCATGAGGTGTGGATTGACCCAACCTATTAGGTCATTATTTGTACTTACATTGAGTCCATTAGTAATTATTTGGGCCTTGAAGATATTTGGCCCAATGGGCAAATATACACCAACAATATTAATTACTCGATCTGCGAWTATTATTTTCCAATTGCATAATAGTATTTTCCGGTGCTCATGCACCACTTGATTGTAAAGTTAGATGAATTATTAAATAATTGTACTAAATAGATTCTAATATATACTCCATCCGATTCTTTTTACTTGCTCAATTTCCTTTTTGGGAGTCAAAGTTAATAAGCTTTGACCAATATTTTTGGCAAATTTATAATGCATAATATAGTCAAGTGAGATGTTGTTATATTCGTCCCTTAATGTATAATTTATTAATATCAAAATTTTCTTGTAAAAAAAAGAACATTTTCTAAACAATACAATTTAAGTTATTAGTAGTCAAAGTTGTGTCTTGAAAACTGTGCAAAATGGAATTTTGCAAGTAAAAAGAATCGGAGGGAGTATTATTGGGATGGAAAAAAAAAACTCGGAAAAATTTCCTTGATGGTCTCCAATGAAGTTCAGATAAGCATCAATTAGTATCAATAATTATCATAATTAAATACTAACATATCAATTTGTTTTATTTTTTATTTTTTTTGTATGATGTAGATAATGACGAATGGAGTATACAAAAGCATTTTGCATTGAGTAGTAGTGAATGCAACGAAAGAGAGGATATCAGTTGCTACATTTCATTCACCAGCATTTGATGTTAAGGTTGGGCCAATCCCTGAGTTAGTAACTTCAACAAATCCTGCAAAATTTAAACAATTACTTTTGAATGTGGCAGGCCACATTCAAAKCTTATTGTGTTGTCTCTTAATTTTAATCCAAAAACGAAGCCCAATTATAAGCTTAAAACGGAGCCCAATTCACGTGCATAACGGAACCCAACGTGCAWWWCGGATTSCGTTGAGTGGTTTTTTACCGTTTTCCTTATTTTGGTTCGAATTTTTCATTTCAAACATATGTCTGACATTCGTTTAGTTTTGTTGCACTTTCTCCACATTCGTTCAGTCTCGTTTTTGTGTGTTGATCATTTCTTTCTTGCTTCTTCTTCTGGTTTTGTTCATTTCTTCTCCAATTTTCATTCTTTGAATTTTCGTTACTTTGAATCCTTTTTCCTCTTTCTTTTCTTCTTCAATTGTCACATTTTTTCGGTTTTTTTAGTGTTTGTGAGTTAACAAATGACAAAAAATTCAAAGTTTTCCTCAAAGATGTTGGTAAGGGAACAAGAAGATTGTTTACATCTTCTCAGGTCTAGTTTATCATTTTGGTTTAACTTGCTTTCTTAATTAACATGCATTTATATGTCTGAAATAGTTAGGGTTTTGATATATTCAATTTTGCTTCCTTTTTTGTTGTTTCGATTGTGTTTGTTCTATATATGAAATTCATAGTTTAAATATGTGATTATGTTATTTTAAGTAGTACTTACTTTTTAACAAAGTTAAGCTTACTTATTCACTATTTTATGCTCAATTTTTTAAGATCTGTGTTTTTTGGTCTCTTTTGTTAGTTTAGATTGTTTTTTGGGGTTTATATTTGCTGATTTGTTGTTCAATTTTAATTCTGTTATGTTTACTTCTTTGATATTAAGATTACTTATTTGTGTTAAAAATACTTACTTTTTTGTTTGAAAATGAAAAAAGTAGTGTGTAATTTTATAAAGATAAAGTAAAAGGAAAAATTGATTTTAACAGTCACAACTAATGTGTGATCTTCCATAAAGAATGCCAACTATTGATTATCCATAACAGTCCCAACTTTAAGTAAATTTTTTAAAAACAATTTCAACCATTGATTGATCTTCTAAAACACAGTCCCAAATGGGACTGATTTAAGAAAACATGTCAAAGTGGGCACTCATTGTAAAATTCACTCAAGTGGGACTGTTTATGGGATAATCAGATAGTTGGGATTGTTTATGGAAGATCACAATTATCTGGGACTGTTGAACAATCAATTTTTCCTAAAAGTAAAATAGGGAAAGTAAATGATATCTATAGAGAAAAGTAATTGATTTATGAAGAAAAGTATGTTTTATTTATGTTTGTTTATCTGTCACTTTTTATTGTTTTGATTCAGTATATTCTTGTGTAAAGTATTGTTGTTATTCATTATATGCTTCAATTGGCCTCGTTTTTTGTTGTTTCCATATGTTTGTTGTATATATCAAATTTAGTAGTTAAATATGTGATTATGTTATTTTTAAGTATTACTACTTTTTAATTATATTAAGCTTACTTTTCACTTTTTTATGCTCGATTTTTTTCTAGATCGTGTTTTTTGTGTCTCTTTGTTAGATTAGATTGTTTTTTTGGGTTACATTGCTTAATTGTTGTTCAATTTTTAATCAGTTATGTTTACTTCTTTAAATATTAAGATTACTATTTTGTGTAAAATACTTACTTTTTTTTGAAAATAAAAAAAAAGTAGTTGATCTAATTCATTAAAGTAATCAAAGTAAAAGAGGAAAATAATTGTTTTGAAAAGAAAAGTTGTTGATTCAATATATGTTGTATTTTTAAATTAAGAAAAGTAATTGATATTTTCTCCATTCAGTTTAATAAAGAAAAGTAACCTATGTAATGATAAAATCTAGAAAAGTAGTTCATTAATTCGGAACAGTGGTTCATAAATATAGATTAGTAGTTCATGTAATTCAGAAAGTTAATTGTGATTTTGTTAGAAAGTAAGTTCATATGATTCATAAGAAGTAGTTTATATAATTCAAAAAGTAATTGTCACATTTCAAGAATAGTATCCATTTAATTAAATGAATTCATATAATTAGTTTATTAATGAACTTCTTAGTTACTTCACTAATATAAGTTTAGGTAATATATTAAGAGAATAATAGTTCATATTATTTTATTACCTTACATAATTACTTTAGATTTTGAAGAAACTGAGAAAAATAGTTCATATAATTAAGAAAAGTAGTTTTTATAATTTAGAAATGTAGTTTTAAATATTAAGAAAACTAGTGCATTATTCAGAAAACTAATTCTTAAGTTTACTTTTTTGTTTTTAAGGCTTACCTTTTTCATTAAAATAGTTACCTTTTCTTAGTTTGTATTCATATATTTATATACTTTACCTTTTTGTTTTGAAAGGATTTCTTTTTTCTTATTTTGCATTGATGATGTGCTTGTGTATTTTGATATGTATATATATATGTGGTAAAGTAATTGATTTAATAAAGAAAAGTAGTTCATTTTGTTGTTTGTTTTTTTGTCTGTTTGTTGATTCAGGGGTATGGTTGTTTTTTTTAGATGGAGAATGTGCTTGTGTTTTTATATATGCATATATGTGTTTCATTTTGTAAGTCATTGTTGTATAGTTTGGCTTATGTTTTTTTCTATTATTTTCGTAGAAGACACGAAGAAGGCTTATGCCGGTGTTATTAATGATGCTGATAAAGATGTTGGTGGTGGTGAAGACACTGAGATTCGTCGTGAGAAAGTGCYTGTTGCTAATCAGGATGTTGGTAACCAGGATGGTGGTGATAATCAGGATGGTGGTGATAATCATGACGGTGGTGATAATGACGATGCTGGTGGTGGCAAGAATGCCAATGTGTTTGCTGCTGCTGTTGGTGGTGAAGATAAAAATAGTGATAAAGGTARAGAAGCAGTGGGTGAAGATGATGTTRGTGGTGATTCTGGTGTTGCTCAAAGTAAACCAGTTGATGTAACCGTGACTGATGATGAYAGTGAAGTTAAAGAGTTACGGGTCGATGAGGAGATTGTTCCTATATCTACTGTTTTTACATATGTTGATTTTATCAAAGAAAAAGGCTGATGAAAAAAGGTTTAATAATTGGTATAATCGAAGGTAATTGAAGGAAGGTATTATTAAACAGGAGGGTTCAGAATTGGTCCGAGGTAGGGGCAGAGGCAGGGGTAGGGGTAGGGGTTTGCAGAAAGCGGCGAGTGAGGATGTCGAAGAATTTGATTTAGATCTTGATGTTCATTTTGAGAAGAGTCTGAAAATCTTCTCTCAATCTCAATCTTAATCGCAATCTCAATCKCAATCGCAATCTCATTCTGATTCTCTATTAAAMAAACCAGCTCCAATGGAGCTAGATAAGGCTGAGTTGGCTACTCAGCAAGAGTTTGATGCTAAGTCCGTTGAAGTTCGGGCATCTGTTATGCGTATGGGAGTTCAAAATTAGATTGTTCCTATTGACCAGAGGAAGAAGTCTGTCAAACGGTACTTGTTTCCTTTGCATTGTTTTAGTTAATTTATGTTTTGCATTGTTTTAGTTAATTTTTAATGGTATTTATTTTATAATTTTCTTTGTTGTGTTTTGTTTGTGTTATTGTTTTCAAATTATTTTTTCCCTTTTAATACAATCGCTTATGTTTATTAAAACAGTTACTTTTTGTTTTGAAACAATYACCTGTTTTTATTTTTGAATGTTTACCTTTTTGTCTGAAAAGAATTACCTTTTTGTTTTTGAACATTTTCTTTTTTTAACTCAAAAGTAATTCATTTGATTCAAAAAAGTAGTTGATATAATTCAAAAAAGTAGTTCCTGTAATTAATCAAAAGTAATTGTGATATTTAGAAAAGTAGTTCATGTCATGCATAAAAAGTAAATTATATCATTCAGAATAGTAAAGCATATCATTCAGAAAAGTAGTTCATTTAATTCAGAATAGTAGTTCATATAATTCAATTTAACAGTATGCAATTGTTATTACCATTTATTTATTTAGATTAATAAACTTACCTTATTGTATTTAAAGAGTTACCTTTTTTTGTTTGTGYTATATTTTTTTTGTTTGTTTTTGGTTTTGTTAGTTTTTATTTGTTTCAAACTTATCTTTGACTTTTTTTGTGTTTGATTTTATAGGGATATTGTTGTAAATACTGAGTATGATCCAGCAGTGGAAAGACGGAAAAAGATGAAGAAAGAACCTGGTGYGATTGTTTCTAGTAAGGAATCAATGGAGGATCCTATTGAAGTGTAAGTGTTTGTTTTCATTCACATAGTTTTTTATAATTTAAATATATTTTCTTGTTGTTYTWATGTTTGGTTTATTTGTTTTGCAGTGGTACTGTTCCAAAATGCAAACCAAGTACACTTTTTAAAGTGATTCAGGGTTTGACTAAGGCACAAAGAGATGCTATCATTGAGATGGGTTTTGGAGGTATGCTTCATTTGAAGGTTGTTGCCCATCCTAGGGAATTGGTTAGGGATTTGTATAGGAATTTTGATGGTCAAAATTGGATATTGCATGTGGGTGCTGAAAGAGCCCAAATTTCAATTGGTGATGTTTACGGTGTTTTATGCATTCCTTTTGGTGAGTTGAAAGTTTATGAGTCTGGTAAGGTTGAGTTTTTGGAATTAAAAAATTTTTGGAAACAGAATTATGGAGATGGTAGTGATTGTAAGACTTCTCATTTGGTTAAGTATTTTTTGCAAATGATGAAARGAAGTCTAGTGACGCTGTGTTTAAGAAGATGTTTCTGATGTTGGTGTTATGTGCTGTTCTAACACTATCTTTGAACACCAACATACATTATAAGCTTCTTCATATTGTTGATGATATTGACGATGTGAAGAATTATGATTGGTGTTCATATGTGTTACGTCATCTTAGGAATTCTGGTTTGAGTTATTTTGAGCTTTCAAAGTATATTCCCGGGTGTGCTTTGCTGTTGTACATAGTTGCTGCTGACATGTAAATTTCATAGGTACTTGTTTAGGGGTGAAGTGTCTTTCCTAGAACATTTAGCCTTTGAATCATCATTGGACCGAAAAGGTCTATGAGGGGAAAAATTAAGGCTCAATCGGATGAGTATGTTTGAGCATTTTTGACATAACGTTATCCTATATCATCGTTTGAAAAAAGAAGTCATATATGGATCTCTTATAGCCTCAAGTGACATAATGATGATGACAATGTAAGGCTTGATGATGTGCCACAAGGTGGAAGTCTATAGAGTTTATCTAGGTGACACTGAAAGATGTGTTGGTGGTGTTAAAATTGATGTTGGTTTCGAGTTTGATGATGTCGTGGCTCTCTGTTGGTGGTTCGCTTGAAAAGTCCCTCTGCTTTTGTTTTCTGCTTGATTCTATTCCAAGGTCAATCAGTTTTCAGAGATCGTCTATGACGTTTATTTTGCCTGATATATATTGAGTGTGAAGAAATTCTAGTGAAGTCAATAATGTAAGTAATACTTTTTGTGTTATGTTAGTTTAACGTATTCTTAATATATAATATATATAAATTATATATATATATATAATATATATATTATAATATTAATATATATATAATTATAATAATAATATAATTATATATATATATTATATATAAAGTATAACCACACAACACACACACAACACACACACACACACACACACACACATAATATTGTCGTTTATATGCCTTTCTATGCTTGTGTATTGAATATGAAAGAAAAGTAATTAATAGAAGTAAGAAAGAAAGTAACTCTGTGAATAAAGAAAAGTAATTCTATCATTTAAAAAAATAGCATTAAATGTGAAAAGTAGTGCATTTAATTTAGAACAGAGTTGATAGTAATGAGAAAAGGAGTTCTTATAATTAGAAGCACATAGTTTATCAATTGAGAAAACTCGTTCATGTAATTAGAAAAGTATTGAATAAAATAGGAAATAATCTATTAAGAATAAAAAAGTTTAACTCATTCATTCAAAATAAAGTAATGCATATATTTATAACTCTCATGTAATGAGAAAAGTAGTTGAATATATGAAAATTGTAGTGATGTAATGAGAAAAGTATCAATAATAAATATGAATCGAAAAGAAATATTGCTTATAATAAAGAACACAGTTTATAATTAATGAAAGAGTATCTATAATTCATAAAAAAGTAGTTCATATAATTTATAAAAGTAAATGTGACATTTCAGAAAAGTAAAATTATAATTAAGAAGTTGTTCATATATTTTATTATGTTGCATAATTACTTTCATTTTGAATAGTAATCAGTAAAGTAGTTCATGAATTTAGAAATGTGTTATTTATTTTAGAAAAGTAGAGTGTCAGAATTCAGAGATATACTTAATCTCATATTTAGTTCAGTTTTGACAATAATATGAAGAAAAGTAATTGTTTCAAAAGAACAAAAGTAAACTATATAATAATGAAAAGTAATTGTTTTYGGTGTTTTGTTTATTCAGGAACTTGAAAGAAACTATTTGTTTCTTCAAAGAAATGTCAAATTGCTTAGTTTGTTAGTTGAAAAAAATGTTGATTCAATGAAATCTTGTTCAGAGGATGTTGGTAAAAAATCAGTTGTTCAAAATTCAAAGGATAAGTCTCCTTCTCTCTCTCAATTAAGTCCATTGTCATCTAATGACGTTTTTTGGAGTCAAATAGATAGGCTGACTAAGAGGGTGTCAGACATGAAGGAAGATATTCCCTCATTTGCTCTATATAGGGCTAATGATCCGAATTTCCATACTCCTCCAAATTCTAGTTTTGAGAACATTTTTCAGACTATATCAAGGGAAGACGCAATCGTATGTGGTTTGTGCAGTGACAATCCTCCTGTTGAGAATGTTGGAGGTGAAGATGAAGATGTTGAATTTGAAGATRAAGATGTTGAGAATGGTGCTGTTGTTGAAGAAACAACGAACTTGAATATCCAGGAAGATGTATTTAAGGAGATTGATTCTTATATTGTTGAGAATCCTTCTRTGGATGATGAAGCAGCTGGTTTTGATCTGAATAAGGAAGCAACTGTTGTTGATTGTCCTCCATTTGGTGATGCTAATGATGAAGTAGTAGCTGCTGCTRCTCAAACATTTGTTGGTGCATMTGCTAATGTTGAGGTTGASGTTTCTGATGTTGAGATTGCTCATGCTGATAAAATGCAACGTGAAGATGATGCTTCTGCAGAGAATACTGCTCATGTGTTGACAGATTCTTCTGAATTTGTTACTCAGTGTTCCTCTGTCTCCATGCCACAATCTTCCAGTGTTCTTGTTCAAGATTCTTCTAGTGTTCCTCTTCAAGATTCATCTTATGGTATTGACCAAGTATCCAGTGATAACTTTCCTGCGTCCATTTTTTATTCGGGTTTTACAAGTGGCAGTGCTTTTGATTCTTCTGTTGTTGACATGGGTGAGAATAAAAATTTGGAACCATTAATTGAAGCAAAGGAGGTTGAGCAGAAGGAAAAAGAATATGCAATTGTTGTTGTTACTGTTGATCCCAATTTGAAGGACTGTAGGCTTCGCAAAATATCGAGAAAAGTCGATTCAGGGTGTGATATGACTGTGGAGCCCAAGTACAAGACTCTACTTAAACCTCGCTGCACTCCTAAACAAGATGTCGAGCAGGTTGAAAAAGCAGAATCCTTTTTTCAGACTTTTGTCATGAGCGATGTCCATACAGGAATGACTACTGGGTCTTCCGTAACTCTTGTTTCAAAGAATTGTTGCAGTACCCGAACTGCTATGGGAAGAAGGAAGTCTTTGAGACTTCAAGCTGCTGATTATGCATTCATTGATGATTTTGATTATGCTAAAATGTATGTGTTATACTCTTTTCTGTCTTTTTTTGTATGTGTTTTGGTGTTTAAGTTAGTAATTACTTATTTAGTTTTTGTGTTTACTTTTTTTGCYTTTTTGTACTAGTTTTCTGTTTTGCTCTTTTTTGTTTACCTTTTTTTTTGTTTTGGAAAAGTAATTGATAGAAAAGAAGAAAAGTAATCTATGTAATAAAGAAAAGTAATTCATCTCTTTCAAAAAAGTAATGCATTAGATATAGGAAAGTAATTCACTTAATTTAGAACAGTTGTTGAAATTGTTAATTGTTTTTTATTTGCTTATATTATGCTTACTATTCTGTAATTTAGCAGTCACTTTTCTATGTTTTTTCGATTACTTTTTGCATTTCAGTGGATTTTTTTCTATTTCTGTATGAATTTTTTCAATTGCTTATTTATATCTACTCTTTTTTGCAATGCAGTGAGCAGTTGGCTATGTTTGCAGACATGTATTGTTTACATAGAGAAGATTTTTTAAGTTTGTGTCAAAACGAAATGATTAATTCTCCGATGATTGAGAGTTTTATGTATCTTTTAAATGAGTATGAACGTGCCAATGAGGGTGATTCAGATATTCGACGTTTCTACTTTGGAACTCATTTTACTGTAACTTATGTTATCTCGTTTTTTTTATGTATTTGTTTGTGACACATGTTTAAGTTGTAATTCATTTTTGGTCTGTTTGGTAGACACCTTTGGTGGATTAAATGAAAGTGTGTGACCAAGTACATCGGTTATGAGGCTGAACATAGTTGTTTAATGGTGTGGTTAGCAGGATTGTTACATCACTAGCAAT
The DNA here is from genome assembly GCA_008642245.1 of Bassia scoparia. Lineage (NCBI taxonomy): Eukaryota > Viridiplantae > Streptophyta > Magnoliopsida > Caryophyllales > Amaranthaceae > Bassia > Bassia scoparia. The sequence goes on along the minus strand of SNQN01000338.1, from coordinate 46,740 downwards.
CCTCATTCAAGCTTGATGATGGCTGATTGATAGTTTGTTACTAAAAATTTATCAATTTTTTAATTCATTTTTTAATTATGTTTTTGGTTTTTCCTTCTAGACTTTTTAGGTTTCTTTCCTGTTTGTGTGCGAGAATCACTTTCTGTCGCGCTGTTTTTAAAATTCAACAAGTATACAATTGATGTACTTGGATAATCGTTTTCATATATGCGGGAGAAAGAAAGATGGGTTCGTTTCATCTGCAATCCTACTGATTTTGACAGTACTTGTTCAAACATGTTGAGTTCGTTTTACAAATTCTATTCTTCTATTTACTACTTTCTATAAAAAATTACTGTTAACTGTTTTATTGTTAATATTCGTTGTTTTATATATTTTTTCACTGTTTACTTCATATGTAACTGTTGAGATGTAATCACTACTTTTTTGTTTTAAAACACTTACATTTTTTTTGTTGTGAAAACTAAAAAAAGTGAGTTGTAATACATAATAAAGTAGTAAATTTAAAACAGAAAAACAATGTTATATAACTGAAGAAAAGTAATGATATAAAGAGAAAGTAAGCTTTTATGAAAGAAAATAGTTTGTTTGTGTTTCTTATTTAGGGAATGTTGTGTATTCAAAGACGAACAATCTTGTTTTTGTATTCAAAAGTAAGAAAAGTAATTATATTCTTGTGAATTCTGCTATTTCGATTTAAAAGGGTTTATATAATATTACCTTTCAGTAAAATGTTTACTTTTTTTGTATATAATGCTGACTTTTTTCATTCATTATATTACTTTTTTTTGTTTATAGGCTACTTTTCGTCATAAAGATTACCTTTCTTTAAGTTTCTTTCTTTATTTTCAACTGAGGATGTCRTTTTGCTGTATTACTTATTCTTTTTCTTGTTTTGATTCTTTAGCAAAAGTATGTTGTAACATTTTTGAGGAGCAGAGGACATTCAAAATCAAATGATGTGGATGAATCTAGATTTCGTATTAGGCAAGTAGAGCTTTCTTAGCAAGGTCTTGCTGAAAATCTTGATTGTGAAGTTTTCTTATTATATCATTATTGCGCATACTATGGAAAGGATTTTGAAGCTCCAGCATTGCATTCGGTAATGTTTTTTTTCTTCTTTTGGGGGAGATCAGTGATGTTTGTTATTAATTAATTAGTGATGTATTAGTTTCAATTTTAATACTATTAGTTACTATTTTTTTTAAAATTTTAATACTATTAGTTAATATTGTTGCTGGAAATTACTTTTTATGTTTAATCTTTATAGATTATTGAACATTGATTAGAAATGATTTGAATAGTATTGTTACTAATGGTGCAGGACAATAGATTTGAATATATATAAATATATTTCTATATATATGTTTTAATGTCATTTTTTATTGTTTCAATATTTTATAGTGTTGATATTATGCATTGTATATATTGTTATTTCTTCTTTGTTTTCAACATTAAAGGTATGTTCATATATTTCATTAGTTCTTTGTTATTTTTTTTTATATAATTAGTTGGCTTTTTCTTCTGATTTTTTCATTTGTTTTTTTTTTGTAGCTTTACTATGAGTTGACGACATCGAAGGAAAAAGGTATGAATACTTTTGTTGTTTTTTTTATCAATACTTATTTATCATATTTACCTTTTACTTTTTGAAAGATTACATTTTAATTGTCATTTTTTTTTTTTAAGATGTGTATAAGAGACAGGTATAGTTTAGTGTGTTATTTAAAAAATTATGTAGAATTTTAATCATAGTAGGGTTAATCATTCAATATCAAGTAAAGTAATTCATAGAATACTAGAAAAATAACAGATGTAATGAACAAAAGTAATTGATATCATTCATAAAAGTAATCCATAAAATTCAAAAAAACTAGTTCATTTAATTCAGAACAATAGTTACTATAATTCAGTTATTGAAGTAGATACTACAACAAATATTAAAGTATTACTAATTTTAAATTACTTCAGATCAATGTAGGCTTAATGATTCGTGTAAATGAACCATATTCAACTCCATCACCTTTGGCTTTCATTGCTATAGTTTTCTTTTGATAAGAATAACATATATAGTATAGTTTTGTGTATTATTTAAAAAATGATGTAGAATTCAAATCATAGTAGGGTTAATCATTCAATATCAAGAAAACRAATTCATAGAATACAAGAAAAGTAATAGATGTAATGAACAAAAGTAATTGATACCATTCAGAAAACTAATCCATAAAATTTAGAAAAGTGGTTCATTTAATTCAGGAAAATTTGCTATTAACTACCCACTTTTTACACTTTTTTAGCAACAACTACCCAGATTTTGTTTTATTAAAAAAAACTACCCACTTTTTATGTTTTGTTTGTAAATCACTACCCACTTTTGGATTTTGGCCACTCACCACCATAGCAACCACCACAACGCGGCGGCCCACCTACAAAACCACCCAACAACCACRCAAACCACCYYAATTTGTTGTTGCCCACCTCCGAAACCACCCAACAACCACCAACACAACCCAACCACCACGAAATCACCCATCCCACTACCCCAATCTACAAACAAAACATAACAAGTGGGTAGTTGTTTTTAATAAAACAAAATCCGGGTAGTTGTTTCTAAAAAAGTGTAAAAAGTGGGTAGTTTATAGCAAAGTTTCCTTTAATTCACAACAATAGTTCCTATAATTCTGTTTTTGAAGTAGATACTACAATAAATATTAAAGTATTACTAATTTTAAATTACCGTAGATCAATGTAGGCTTAATGATTGGTGTAAATGAACCATATTCAACTCCATCACCTTTGGCTTTCATTGCTTTGGTTTTCTTTTGTTTTGCTTGATTTCCTTTGTCAAAGAACCCTTTAATCCTCTTGTTTCTTCCTTTTGTATTTGCTCTGTTTGGATCTTGCACAGTAGGTATTTCAATTGCTTRCTGTTGTTAGTTTTCCTCATTACTGTTCTGTGCTGCTTCTTGTGATTGTTTGCTGTCAATGATTTGCTGAACTTTGCTAGTCATATTATTGTAGTTCTCCTCGATGATTGTTCTTGTCTCTTTGTACTGCTGGCTTTTGAGTATCAAGTKATATGCTTTAGTTACCATTGTTGTTCTCCAAGGAGTATATTCTTGTTGTATTTCATGGTTGATGTTTTGTTGTTTTCTTTTGTTCCAGATTTCTTCCTTTGCCAATTTAGTCCATCTTTTTTTGATGTATTTTGTTGGTATGCTTGTCAGAGAGTGCTGTATTAAAACCCTTAAACTATGAAAACATAGCCAACCTACTTC